>ML794540.1:559590-579628 GCA_009831015.1 Picea engelmannii
TCTTGTTGTAACAATTTAGGACAACACAATCCTTGTCCAATCAATCCATACCAATTAATAAATAATATGACCCAAGTGGTATATGATGTTCAAATCTGAATTAGTGTTAACTCTATTCATGCTAATTGAGCAATCCTTGACAAGTTCATTGATTTTCCTCTTGGTTCCAGTGATTATCCAAACCAACCAAGAATTTTCATGCTTACATCTCTTCAATTTAAACATTTCAATTGTTTTTGGATCTATATATATATGATTGGCTCTAGAATAGATCAAAATAGCTATGGGATGATTATCAATCTTATATTCTACCTTAATCATGTGGGATTGGTAGTCTTCTTGTATGTTGTCCAAAACTACATAAATCCTTGGCATGTTCCTGCCCACATCATCCATTGTATCCTCTTCCTAAATATTGTGCATTGTCCTCATCCTATCTCCCTTGTGAGGGAAATCCTTATACAAGTGATCTCCTTCACATCCCCAACACTTTATAGGATGTTGTCTTGGCCTTTTACCCAAGGAATCTATCATTTTATGCTCAGTGATGATTGTCCTTGCTGGTATGCTTGAGGGTTTTTTCTAACAAAAGACGACTTGAATCATTTCTTCCTTTGATCCATCTAACCTCTCTTCTTATCATCCCAATCTTGTTGGAAATATGACCTTCCTTTGTTCTAATCACACAAATACTTATCCTTCCTAATTTATTCTTCCAAGTTTCTAGGCTCATCAAATTGGATTTTGTCTTTGTAAAATGATGGAAAGCCACTTAAGAACCTCTAAATTTTTACCTTCTCGTTCATGATGAAGTCCACGTACCTCAGAAGATCTAGGAAATTCCTCTCACACTCATCCATGGTCATGCTTGCAAGATTGAGTTCAAAGAAATATTGCATATTTTTGTCATAATATTTCTCTGAAAAGTACTTTTGTTGGAAATATATCTTGAACTGGCCTCATGAGATCCTCTTCTCATCAATGTGCTTGACCTACTTGAGCCGATACCACCACATAGATGTTTTTCCTTGAAGATGATAGTTTGCAATCTTGGCTTCTACATGTCATGGGTAATCATGCAAATGGAAATATTTTCTCATGCCCAATAACCAAGATTCAAGATCTTCCCCCGTCATATTCTCTCTATTGAATGATGGTGGATTTATTTTCACAAGCTCTCCTTGAAAAATATCGAACTTTGATCTCTTTCTCTGATTTATGATGAGGGACACACTAGGGATGCTCTCTGACCTTGAATGCACATGTGCCCTTCTGGTAGAGTGTCTTGGTGAATGATGATAATGTCTACTAACACTCCTTGACTAATCATATCCCCCATGGTCATTCCTCCTATCATGATATCTGGATGCTAATGTTTTCCTTGCATCGGATGCTTGTTTTGAGCCACAATCTTCACGCTTATTTGTGCCCTGGTTACCGTGCATGACGCAGACCTTCAAAATTCACTATTTCACATTTTTGGAAAATTGAAGCAAAATTAGCTAGTGGGCCTCACTAGCATTCTTATACCCCTTATTATTTTGGATGCACAACTAAAATTTCATTCCATTCAGAGTTAAACTGCCTATGTTAAGTTCAAAAAATGTTTTGTGCTTTAGACTTTTTTTGTTTGTAAATTATCATTTTTCTCCTTCCCTTTCCCTCCTCTCTCTTATTTCTCTTCTATCTCTCCCTTTTTAACTCTTCTTTATTTTCCTTCTTTTCTTCTTTATTCTTCTCTTTCTTCTTTATTGATGATCAATATCTATTCACCCTTGTTGACGTATTGTCCCCCAAAGGCACATTTTCCGCTGATGTATCAACATTGGGATGTATTTTCCCCACTGATGTATCGATGTCAAAAATCATATTCTCATCGATGTGGTATTATTTATTGATGATGGAAGATATTTATTCCCCGCCGACGTATCGATGCCAAAACCCATTTTCTTGTTGATGCGGTCTTCTTTATCGACGATGGAAGATATTTCTTCCCCGCTAACGTATTGACACCAAAACCCATTTTCTCACTATTGCACTCTTCTTAATTGGCAATGGAAGACCTTTCTTCCTCGTCGATGTACTGGTGCTAAAACCTATTTTCTCACCGATGTGGTATTCTTTATTGGAGATGGAAGATCTTTATTCCTTGTCGATGTATCGACGCCAAAACCCATTTTATAGTTGATGCAATCTTATTTATTGACAATGGAAGATATTTATTCCCCACTTATATATTGACACCAAACTCATTTGTTTGCCAATGTTTTGGCGACAAAAACTTATTTTTTCCGAGTTTCAGTGACAAAAACTTATTTCCTGCCAAAGTTCTTCCTTTGTTGGTGGCCAAAAAATTTCTTTTCCTACTGATATATCAGAAAAAGATGTTCATTCTTCACCTATTCACATTGTATCAACAACTAAAGGACATCTTTATACTTAGTCATTTATTTTGTGATTTTTGGGCTTGTGACTGTTGCGAAAATGATCGACTCGATCATATGAGCCAAATTTAACCACTTAGGGGTCAATTTGACCCTCATACAACAACAATAACATAAAAAAAATTAAATTTAGGGCCTTGACCCCGAATTCCCATGGCTAGGAAAAACAATTTTTTACCAAAATCTACACACAGTTTTAAGTTTTTCTTGCTATAGTAGAACCATACAAGCCTAGTGTTGTAACCATAGTTTTGATACCACTCTATAGTGTCCCCACTACATAACCCATTCAAAATTTTCTGATACCATGAGATTAAATGCATCTAATTTAACTATTAAAAATATGAATGCAACTCATTTATCTTTATCATAACAACATATAAATTCTATAAGTCAAAGTTCATGCACAACAATAAAAACCCATGAATAAAACTGATAAACATAGATAAAAATACTTATCTTTTAATAAGAAAATAAAAAATTGACTGCAAGGGACAAATGTTCCTCCTAACCATATATTTTTTTCTCCAAATATATACAATAAATTACCCCTGAGCTGGGGCTACAATTCCACAAAAGAGGGTGTCTCTCATAGCTCAATTCACTCCCATATCGAACTAGTTTTCCTACAACTATCCCAATCCTCCATTTCTCTTCCCCTCAACTTGTGCAACCCAAGGAATTTGGATACCTCTTCACTACAAACAGTCCCTTAGTACTTCCCACTTCTCTCCAGGGATCCAACACAATGATGGCTAGAAATATTTATCGTTGGGGACTCTAGGGATGCTAGCTTCCCCAAGAAAAATAACAGAACAACCCACTGTTCAAGGGAAAATATCTCACACAAAAGTCTCCCTCTTTATAGTCCTAACAAGCTTCTTCTGCATGGAAGAAGAGTTCCAACAAGATTCCACAACACCCACTATGGCTGCCTTCAAGCTCTGATGCTATCCACTTCCTTACAACTCCAAAATATGCATTCAAAAACTTCCCACAATGACCACTTGAATTTCCCTTTTACCCATGAGATTTGATTCACATTCCCTAAGGTTGATTGTACTCAACCCCCATGATTTCATAAATATGGGATGTGAATTTTCCCACCAAACCATCTTACATGCGTTTAATGATTGGGATTTCATACACTCAAATTAGGAGAGTGGGTTGGAATTAATACCCATGAATAATTCCCCTCCCTTGGACCCCTTTCTTAGACATTCCTAGACATTCCCCTCTCTTATGGAAACTTAGCCCCTAATTACTTTGTTTGTGTCCACCCGCAACTAGCATCACATTTATATTATTATTAGAATCATATGCAATGTTTATAATTACATATTCGACCTCGCGGTCGTACATTGTATTTAATTACACATCATTGAAACAAAGATGTAACACATATGTTCAACATAAACACATGCCAAATCATGTAAAAGTGTGATATGTTCAATATATAATCATATTTTTAGCATAAATGTATATGCCGAAGCATATCCTTATCATTAAAACTTCAATTCCATGTTTGGCTCATCTTCAATTCCATCCACCCAAGCCTATCGACAATGATTTGATAATGTGTATGGACAACACTTATGAATATATTTTTTGGGCTCTCATAGAAGGAAAATAAATGTCTTTTACAATAAATAAACACGCTTGCAAAATTCAAAATAATATATGTGTAGAGGGTTAAAGTCTACTTTGACAAATTATTCACAACAAGTGCTCCAATAGAGTGAGTTTAGTACAACCCAAAGTGCATTGTTACAACCCATGATGGGAATCTTAAATGCACCATAAAAAGCTATTTTTCATCCCCACAAAACACATTGAATTAGCACCCTCCAATGATGCATTCTTAGCAACCCAAAAAATATAATGCAACCCAAAGGACACATTTCTTACAGTTCCAAAGGGCATATTTTAGGCACACAACAATGTAGTTTTTATAGTGCCACAAACATGATCCACAATAGCTCCATTGGAACTTTTTATGCATCCTTCTTGGGGCATGTTCAACCACACATGGAACTTTCATGGTGATTGTGGAAATACAATGGACCCCAAACAACCCTTTCACACTTAGTTGCTAACCTCACAGACTACTTCTAGATAAGAATAGAGGAACAACAAAACACATTCAAATAGAAGACAAATTATAAGATAGATGGAATGTTTAAAAAAAAAATCTTTTTCTCATTATCATATTAGCAAATGACATTACATATGTGTTGTGGCCACAAAAAACCCCTTTCAAATTTTCTTTTACAAGAGAAAGGAAAGGGGCCCCATACTAAAATTTCAAACCTATTTCCTAATCCTCTACTGCTTGAACATAATGTTATTTCTTTGCATACTTTGAAAGAGTTGGAGGGTTTAATTTTGATTGATTGTTATCTTTGATGAGTATTGATTATTCCTTTCGGTTTGATGATTTCAAATGTATTCATGATTATTATTGACCTATGATGTTTCATTGACATTTGCATGATGAAATTGATACATTATCTTCAAAATTTTGTTGATTCCAAAGTGCTTGATGATCCTATGTGGCTACAAGGTTTAATATTCTATTGATCATGTCTTGAATGGGTTTACTATTTATTATTTCCAGATTGAATAAATCAAATTCTCCATCCTCTTTGTTGGCATGCTATGCTTAATGTATTCAACTTTTATATTGTCACATGTAGATCTTAATATTTTTTTTCAAATTGGCACATGTAGTTTTGGGACACTCATATACAACCCCCATGTTATCACTAAATAAAACTAACACTCTATTCTAAATTTTTTAAAGGAAAACAATATATTGTTTATAATATTAACAAGTTTTCTTTTGGTCACATGGATGATCTCGTTTTTCTTTTTTACAGGAGCAAGTTCACATGGACACTTTATTCGCATGACCGCTCCATCCTTGAGAGGCATGTGGGGGAATCTCTTGATCCTTGTCCATGACCTTGAACTTGGTTCTTGCCTATATTCTCCTTACTAGGAAGCATATTACATTTCATTGTAGTTTCCTTGAGGTCTGAAGCCCTCGAGGTTTTCAGACTCACCTTTCCCATGACCCTTTCCTTGAACCTCTTCAGTTTGGTTTATACCGGATTGTCTCTTGGTATAACCTCTCACCAAAACCCACGCAAAAATCCCATTCAAATTTTTGATTATGAGTTCTTTTAGTACTGTCACATGATAACTCTTAGCTATCGTCTCAATGGCATGGTGGCCTGACATAAAGACCTTTTCCCCTTACTTGGTTTTTTTCTTGCTCCTCACGATCTGAGCATGTACGCCCTCTGATATATGCATATTGAGTGGACTAACCTATGATGTTCACTTGGTTGGAATCAATGTCATGTTTCCACTCGTTATTGCCTGTGACATTAAATCGTCCCATGAAGTGTCATACACTTCACCTCCATCGCTTTCCCTTCGTTGCAACTTAATCGCAACATCCTCCATTGCTATGTGCCCTCATTTCTCTCCATAGTGCCCGGTTTGCTAAATCCTACCTTATACACCTTTTTATAAATTACGACCCCTAGGTGTGAATCCCTGATTGACAGATCCCTAAGGGGGAATGAAACCTGGACTTGTGTAGTTTGGGCTTAATTTTTTAACTTGTAATATAATTTAATTTTTCTTTATTTTTGTAAATATTTTTGTATATATTTTATTTTTATTTTACTTATTTTTGTAAATTATTTCTTTTTATTTTCCCATGGTTTTACGAAACCAAATGATATTTCCCATGGTTTTCTTTTAATATTGCTTCAAGTGTTTACTTTCACTTAAGTGAAAATTTATTCACGTTAAATATTTTACATGGGTTTTTTTTTTTTTACATGGATAAACTAATTTTTATTAAACAAAATAACCATTTAACTGTTTAACACGTACATCCTTTTCTAACATATAAACGTAAAAAACTCAAAAAATAAAATAAAATCCATTTTTCATTTTTATTTATTTTCTTTTTTCAATGCAAATTTAATTTCATATTTTTTCATTTTTTATTTTTAATTTAGTTTTGATTTAAACTTTTTATTTCTCCCTCACACACCAAAAACCTAACATACTAACCCAGGTCCATCTTCATTGGATACTACAGGTATTTTACAACATTTCCCATGAAAAATCACCAATCAAGACACATCTCCTTAATTTTAGGAAGACCTTCCTATTTTCTAGGATTTCCTACTTTTTAAGAATTTCTTCCTCCCCTCCCTGAATGGCATGGGAAGTATATTATCCTCTTAAAAAATTTGTTATTCCCAATGCCCTGAAATTTGTAGTGTTATCATAATATATGCAAGTTTTGTTTCAAAACATTATTATAATTATATTTGTTGGCACAAGGGCAGACCCAGGGTTCACCTCCAAGAGCACACGAACAAGCTCTAACTACTGGCCCTTTCGGAAACACCTGCGAAGAAGATGCAGTCTCACCTAAAGCAGTTATGAGGGGGTTGTAGGACATGGATGTATACAACCAAAGGGGATATCAAGTGGATTTATCACAAGAACAACACAACGTTCATATATCGCTTATTAGCTTAGATCTATTCTTCACATCTACTTATCAGATCTAAAACAGTAATGTAATCACAGTATATCAATGAAAGAGATAAAATACCAATCACACACAACACAAAATATATGTGGTTCACCCTCTCTCTAGAGCTATAATATATTAAGGTAAAGCATACAGTTCTTGTCTACGCTCTTAGCTAGCAGATCTTCTTTCTTCTCCTCTCTTTCTCTCCCCTCCCTATGCACCCAGATGCAAGGTTGATCTTCACACCCAACTAAATATCTTACAATACCAAAAGGCTCTCACTCTTAGCACTTCTTTCTCACACAACAATAATCACTCATAACAACAATACCACTAGACCGACAATAATATTGTACCAACCCAAACTAGGTCCTCATGACGTTTATTTATACATTACAATAGCTCATCGACATCCTTAGTCCAAAACCTAGGTGTCCAAAATCCTAGATACCAAAACCCTAGGTGTCTAAAACCCTAGGTCAACTTGACCTGTATTCTTAGGGCTTCACCGACCTGTCTTTCCTTCCTTCTCGGGTGATGATCCAAAGCATCTAACAGTGACTTTTCCCACTTACTGAGTTGTCCACGACCCTTCTTCCTTGTTGATATGTCATCATTGATCTCCTCATCCAACGGTTTTCTTTCTCGGGATCTGCTCCATCTTTTCTACTCTTTTTCTCACTTTGACCTAGTAATAGTCACTGTGTATTCCGTGAAGTTCGCATTCTCCATTTTTCTTCCTTGATCTTCACTTGCTTCCATAACCAAGGGCCAACAAGCCCCCAACACTCACCTGTGACTCGTCCCGAGGCACTTCAAATTTGGGCTTCCTGTTTTACTTCAACTCCAGACTACGCAGTGCAGCCTCTACTTTCTGCTTGATGCCTCCTCTTTTTCCCTTGTCCAGACTGCCTTTTATGTGTTTGGTACCTAGTTTCAACTGCACCTGGTACCTAGACCCTTTTCTTCATGATTTTACTGAGAGAAGCGAGGCAACTGGTTGTCATAGTACAACTTCAGCCGGCTCCCATTCACCAAACCTTCCTTCCATTCTCCATTCAACATCTTCAATTGTGCAACTCCTCCCTCTGTAACATAAGCGATTTTGTATGGCCCTAGCCAATGTGTCCTGAACTTCCTAGGATGTTTTATGAACTTGCTGTCATATAACAGTACTAGATCACCTTGTTTGAATGCCTTCTTCTTGATGTGCCTGTCATGATAGGCCTTCTCTCTTTCCTTCTGTACCTGCTGATGGAATCTTGCAATGAATCTATCTTCCTCGAGGTCAACCAGTTGTGCAAGCCTCTCTTGAACAATGCCCAAATCATCCATATATGTAAAGGAAACAATTCTTAAGCTTGGCACAAAGTATTCCATTGGGATAACATCTTTGAGGCCATATACTAATTTGAAAGGGGTCTACATTGTCAGTTTCTTGCAAGTGGTTCTATAGGCCCATAATACTACTGGTACTCTTAAATCCCAATCATCCTTGTTCACACTGCAAATCTTCATGAGCGCTATCTCCAAGACCTTGTTGAATGATTCGACTGTCACATTTTCTTGTGGATGGTACGGTGTGCTATTCTGATGGTGGACTGCAAATTCTTCAATCAGGGCTTCAACTGTCTTATTGATGAAATGTGTGCCTTGATCACTCATAAGGATCTTTAGGCATTCAAAACTGGTTATGATGTCATCAAATATGAAGCGCACAACTGTAGTTTCACTATAGTCCTTAACTTCTCTTGCTTTGGCTCATCTAGTCAAGTATTCTGTTGCTGTAATTATGTGCCTTGCTCCTGTGCACTTTCCTGGTGGGTTTATAGGTCCAACAAAGTCAATGGACCATTTCTCAAATGCTTGTAGGGTCAATTTTGGTGCCAAATGGAATTTCATCTCTTCTGGATGGTTTTCCAACTCTTTGGCATACATCGCAGGCTCTGGAATAGTCTTTAACATCTCTGTGTAAGGTAGGCCACCAAAGGCCAGCTCTAAGAACCTTCTGGGCAGTTGTTTTTCCTTTGTAATGTCCTCCCGCGATGCCTTCATGAGCTTCTGCAAGGATCAGTGGTCATTCTTCCTCCATAACACACCTTCTCAATATCTCATCAGGTCCCATCTTGTATAGATGTCCGACTATAAGTGAGAAGTCTGTAGCATGCACAACTAATTGTTTCTTCTAAGGAATTGTGTACTCACTAGGTGCCATTCCTGTTGATAGGAATTGGACTATCTCTGTGAAGTGGTCATCGATATTTCTAATGGCCAATAGCTGTGCATCTGACAATGTATCTTCCAAATTGGTCGACTCTTCGCCATGTTCCAAACTTGACAAGTGGTCAGGACCTTTGTTCATTCTTCCTTGTTTATCCATGATCTCAAAATCATATTCTTGAAACATCAGAAGCCATATGCATATTTTCCCCCACAACACTATCTTATTGACTAGGTATTTCAGTGCGGAGTGGTCAGTGAACATTTTAAAGTGTCCTCCCAACAAGTAGTGGCGAAACTTTTGCAGCGCATACACCATGGCCAATCCTTCTCTCTCTGTAGTGGTGTAATTAATTTATGTTGTTGATAGCTTCCTGCTAGAAAAGGATAACAGGTGGTCAATGTCTCATGTTCCTAGTTGTGCTAACACAGCTCCTAAAGCAATGGAATATGAATCAACATGCACATGAAACTCCTTGGTCCAATCTGGGAAAACCAGAATGGGCGCAGTAACCATTTTATGTTTCAGTGTGTTGAAGCTTTGTTGGCATTCTTTTGTACAACTAAACTGACAATCCTTCTTCAACAACTTCTCCATGGGCGCTGTAATCTGAGCATAGCCCTTAATGAACTTCTTGTAGTAGCCTGTGTGTCCCAACACGGTGCGTAGCTATTTGACTGTCGTAGGGGGGGTAGATCAACTATAATGGCGATCTTGGATGGATATACCAACAATCCTTTCTTACATACAATATTTCCTAACAGAACTCCAAATGGTGAAAATAAAATGCATTTCTTTAGGTTTAAGGCAATTTGGCACTACCTTCATTTATCCAACATTATCCTTAGACATTCAATATGATTCTTCAATAAACTAAAAATAGTCCAATCATCAAAATATGCTTCTGAAAATTTATGCAGAAATTCCTTGAATGCTTCGACCACCACCCTAGAAAATATGGCTGGGGAATTATCCAATCTGAATGGCATCACTGTGTATTGGTAGGATCCCCATTATGTTGCAAATGTGGTCTTATGGCGATTTTCCTTGGAAATCTGGATCTGATGGTATCCTGAAAATCCATCTGTAAAAGAATATACTTCCTGGCTTCCCACATTATCTAACACTTCGTCGGTGAATGGTGTAGGGAAGGGGTCATGAAAACAAGCATCATTCAGCTTCCTAAGATCTATGCATATCCTGATCTCTTATTTCTTCTTTTTTTGTACCACCATAGGGATAATCCACTTCATCTCTTCGACAGGTTCTATGATTCCCGCTTCCGACATTCCATCGAGCTCAATTTTCACTTTTTCCTTATATTTAGGGTTCAGTCTGTACAATCTCTTTTTGAGTGGTCTAGCATATGGATTTAAATGGATCCTCATCTCTCCCATAGGTCCTTTAATGCCCTTCATATAAGTGAACTTGGTTGGAAACAAGTCCTGATATTCATGCAGTAACTTTGTAATTTTGTCAATGGTAGCAACATCCCAATAATCTTCGACGTTTGCAAACTTAGGTGTCTGCTCTGTTTCAATATTGACTTTATTAATCTTGATTGGATGTCCAATGAATGGTATATCAACTCTTTGTCCTTCCACATCTCTTTGGCCTTCTGCTTCGACGATGTTCACCTTCCTAGGATCATCTTCTTCATCAACGTTGATGTTGTAACAACCTTGTAGTTTCTGGAGAGGTGTAGTCCATTCGTCCTCTTCCTGTTCCAAAGGAAAGCTAGATGCCTCCTTGAATAATTTTTGTCTCACAATCTGTAATGATTGATCTACTGAAGGATATTGATTTTCAATTAAGAAGGTGGTTACACAATTCTGAGTCGTACGTTTCCAATATGTAGTGATGAGGCACATCTCTGCTTGAAGGTACCAGTTGATAGGTGTCGTGTCCAGTGTGTTGATGAATTTGTGTACCCATTGTTCTTGAGGAATGTTTCTCTAGGATTCCTCACAGCTTCACACATGGTCCTTTGGGCATCTTCGACCTGTGTACCAAACTTCGCAGCCTTCTACTTGTGCTGAGAACTTTGTTGTCATCAAGGTACGACATTGTTCCCAATCTGTAATGTTACTTTTGTGTGTCCCCCACCATCTTGCTGGGGTTTCTTTCAGGGCCTCATCCATAGCCAACAGTCTTTGTTTCATTGGTACACTCTCTTCAAATTCTGACAAGAAGGTTTCCAGAGGATTTAGACCATCAAGGGTGGGTAAGTTGCTTGTTGTTGTGCCAATCCAGCGGACTTCTCTGGTTAATATAGCACATCTTATTGTAGATACTTCATACATTTTATTCCGCCATTTCTCCATTGATTCTTCTGAGTCTGATGACCATACATTGTCACTTCACTAGCTCATATTTCCATCGACTATGGGATTAATGTAATCTTGTTGTCTGACTGTTAATTTGTATATGTTTTCCAGTTCGTATGCGCGGTCTTCTTCTCTGATGGGCTCTGTGTATTGATGAACTTCATATGGATCTAAGGGTGAAATGAACCTAAGTCCATCTCTTTCAAAAGTCATATGTATTTTCTTTAAATCAACCACAGTGGAATTATTGAAGGCCCAATCGATTCCTAACAACATAGGATAAGGGTAGCTATCGTCAACTATCTCAATTACCTCAAAATCTGCAAATGTTCTTACTCCAATGTCCACAGGGACATGTTCTAATATGCCAAAAGGGCTTACAGCTTGCTGATTAGCCATCCTAGGCCTAATCGGGGAATATATCAATTTTGGTTTTCCCATCAACGCCCAGGTTTGCTTTGTCATGACATTGACCTCCAACCCTAAGTCGAGGACTACATAATCTATCTCATACTCTCCTATTTGAGCATTCAAATGTAATTCCTTATTTTTCCTTCTCTTCTTACCGATTTGGTGTAATGCCCTATTCAGTAAGGGGTCTATCTTTCCTAGCTCATATTGTGTGATTAAATTTTGTAACTCTTGTATAATGCTTTCATCCTAAATCAACTTAATACAAGTATATAAAAATTCCATGAGCTTTCTTACCTCTTTTCCTTCTTTTGGCAAAGAAGACTGATCAAATTCCAGAGGCATTCCATATTCTCTCACTTATGGTCTTGTATTTGATGAAGAACCTTGGTCTCCTCTGAATTCTTTCCTGGCTTCCTCAAATATTTGTCTTTCTTTTTTTGCATCAAAAGTTTGGGTTTTCTCTGTATCTTTCCCGATTCCTGAATCTTCTGTATTCTTCCCTTGGGTCATTCTGTCTTCTCCTGTAATAGCTCCTCCTCTGGTTATAACAACCACTCTAGGGTCTTCTCTGTGAGGCTCAACATATATCAGTTTCACTTGCAGGTTCTATTGAGGTCCTCGTCTTTCTTGAAGCTTAGCTAGCAGCACAGGACAATCTTCTATAACATGGTCAAACGAGCTACAATAGATGCAAGTGGTACAAGGGTTCTAGAAATCCCTTGGAATTTTCCCTGGTTGTGCGCATTTATAACAGATGATCTGTCCTCAGCCTCGACCCATTCCTCCTCCTCGCCCTCTTCCTCTGAATTCACCACAAGGATTGAAGTTGCCTCTCCTAGGAGAGTTATACTGCGTAGTTTTTCCTTTTTGTTGTACTTCGCCTTGAATCTTATATATGTCTCTCAACCTTTCATGCATGAGATCGTAAGCCCTACAATCCATATCATCATGTCCTATGAACTTACAGAATGTAAAGTACAAATTTGTAGGTGTCTGAACATACTTTTGCATGTAGTAGCACTCACCAAGGCGACATTTGTTTATGCATACCTCGCACCAAGGTAAGGTGACTTGATTCAAAGAGATTGGAGCTCCAAAAGCCAAGTGTTCATTGAATAGGGGAAAATGTTCCTTCTCATGGCCTTCTGATATGCATATGAGACACCATATGTCTTCTCTTTTATATTTTCCCTTGTTTTTCTTCATATCTTCGACCTGTAGAGACAAACTAGTTAGTTGACTCAAGATCTGACTCATACCTGAGCTGGATTCTCCCATAGGGGATGATTCTAACTTCATGGCGATATACAATGCCTCAGACTGTGAAGAAATCTTCTATTGCATCAGGGGAACTCTGATTTGTGGTAAGAAGGCAACAAAGAACCATTCTTTGTTATGTTCATCTGGGATATGAAAAGTCAATCAGCCTGTTAAGGTTTTGAATCTCTAATCGAATTCCCAAATAGGTTCGACCACCTTCTTCTTGATCTCCTTTAGTTTTGTAATACACTGTGACTCCGACTTGGGTTTCTTGAACTCTACAATCAGTGCATTCTTAATATGATTCAGTGGCTTAGGATGTGCAAGTCCTTGGACAAGCTTCATGTACCAACTCAGTGCGTGATCCCTTAGAGTGGTTCTAAACTGGGTTCATTTGACAGCTTCGTCAGTGACATTTTTAATATTCCATACGGCTTCACATAGGAACCAATGCTGATCAGGATCTTCAAATACATCTCCCCTAAAGATAGGAAGCCTCATCTCATCTTCCATAGATCTTCCTAGGGTTCCTGATTGAATATGCGGTGGACTACTATTGATAGTGCTCTGGACACTCTGGTGACTGGGATTAATCTGGTTGCTTAATACTACTGAATCAGGAGGGATACCAGTACTTACTTTGATGGTCGGTGCAGTTTCATAGGTTTTAGGTTCTCCCCGATGAAGCTCTTTATCTTTCCCTTCTTCTATCCTAGGGGGTTCTAAATGTTCTTCATCTGTCAGTTCTGCCTCTTCTCCACTATAGAAACCCTCCTCCCCATAGTTCTTCTTAAACAGGTTTGTAAGGTGAACTTCTTGGAACACTCTCCCACTGCGTGTATGTATGACTTCTGTCTCACTGTCGCTGTCCAAATTCTTGAACATTATCCTTTCTAGATCCGACCAATGTACCGTATCTTCAAGATGTTCTTCTCATGAAATAGCATCTTGAGTCTCAACTTCAAGAATTGTAAAAATTTTCCTCTAGATCCCTTGAAGAAGTATCTCTCAACTTGGCTATATGATTCTACTCGGTCAACAACAAACTCTATGCTGTACCCTCCAATGGTGCTATCAAAGCAATGATCCACTACTCGTGATATGACATTATCAACTCTTTTGACCTTCTTGATCAGATCTAACGTCCAAACCACATGAGGTTTAGATTGGATCTTGAACTGGGTATCTTCTAATCTAGCTAGCCACTCATACAGCGCCTGATGGATTCCCCCAAAGAAAATTTTGTGTATATCAGTAAAGATATATTTCTCCAACCAATCCTCTAAACTAAGATTAGGGTTCTTGTTCTGGGCTTCAATGAAGTCCTTTTCTTGATCCTCTATCCACTTTTGAGTCTCTGTATTCGATGGAAACCACCTTAACATTCCGTCAAGAAGATTCATGTCCCAACAACCGAACCATTTATTGGCACAAGGGAAGACCCAGGGTTCACCTCCAAGAGCACACCAACAAGCCCTAACTATTGTCCCTTTCGACAACACCTTCGAAGAAGATGCAGTCTCACCCGAAGTAGTTATGAGGGGGTTGCAGGACAGGGATGTCTACAACCAAAGGGGATATCAAGTGGATATAACACAAGAACATCACAACGTTCATATATCACTTATAAGATTAGATCTATTCTGCATATCTACTTATCAGATCTAAAACAATAATGCAATCATAGTATATCAATGACAAAGATAAAATACCAATCACACACAACAAAAAATATACGTGGTTCACCCTCTCTCTAGGGATACGTCCACATAATTGTGCTATAATATATTAAGGTAAAGCATACAGTTCTTCTCTGTGCTCTTAGCTAGCATATCTTCTTTCTTCTCCTCTCTTTCTCTCCCCTCCCTGTGCACCCAGCTTCATGGTTGATCTTTGCACCCAACTTTAGGGTTGATCTTCGCACATCTGAAGATCTTACAATACCAAAAGGCTCTCACTCTTAGCACTTCTTCCTCACACAACAATAATCACTCATAACAACAATACCAATAGATTGACAACAATATCGTAGCAACCCAAACTAGGTCCTCATGACCTTTATTTATACATTACAATAGCTCACTGACATCCTTAGGCCAAACCCTAGGTGTCCAAAACCCCATATACCAAAACCCTAGGTCAACTTGACCCATATTCTCAGGGCTTCACCATCCTGTCTTTCCTTCCTTCTCACACGATGCTCCAAAGCATATAACAATGTCTTTTTCCACTTGCTGAGTTGTCCACGATCCTTCTTCCTTGTTGATATGTCATCCTTGATCTCCTCATACAACGATTTGCTTTCTCAAGCTTCACTCCATCTTTTCTTCTCTTTTGCTCACTTCGACCCAGTAACAGTCACTCTGTAATTCATGAAGTTTGCATTCTCCCTTTTTCTTCCTTGATCTTTGCTTGCTTCCATAACCAAGGGCCAACAATATTCGTGGAAAAGTGTGCAATGGATGGGGCTTAGTGTAAATTTTTTATCAAGACAATGGGAGGAGTAAAGTGATCGTCGAGAGGAGTCAATGAAAATAAAGTGATCATCATTGGGAGAGCTCATGAGACCCACCTTACCCCCGATGATGTCCGTAGAAACCCGACGACGACGACCATGGTTTCAATTTCTAATTTTGATGGGTTATTTTATTAATGGTTATTAAGAAATGTACACCTATTTTTAATAGTATTTAATATTTTTTTAGGCTGTGCATTATTTGTGTCAATATCGTCCAGAGTGATGCCCAACCCATGTCGTCGGAGAACTATCCCAAACATTTACCAATACTTACCTTGGCCTACCAAAAGCCCGACGACAACCATGAGGATTATTTTAATATTATATACTGGAAAGCGTGCACCCATGAAGAAATACTTTATTTCGAAAAGTGTGCATACATGGATCAAATATTATTTTAATATTTATGGGAAAACACATCAACTCAACGTCGGGAGTGAAGTGATCATCGAAAAATCTTGATTGTCGGGAATATGGTGATCTTTGTCAAGAGTGTTGAGTGAAGTATGATCTGGGATGGACATGCATGGATCCTGACGACTTTGGGGGGACTTGGAGAGATCATATGATATTTTAGTCCCATGAACTATGTCCAAATGGTGGGGGAGGGGGAATATATTATTATTATTATTTTATTTTATCTTTTATTTTTTTATTTTTTCTGTTTTGTTTTATTTTTATTTTTTCATTTTGTTTTGTTATTTATTATTTAATTTTTGTTTTTCATTTATTTATTTGTTTTATTTTATATTTCTTATTTTATTTATTTATTATTTTCATTTGTGATTTTTCATGGATTACTAGTTTCTCACAGGTAAGATGAATACGCAACCTGAATGGGTCTAATGGTTAAAATAATGTGTTTCCTCCTTGGAGGTCACAGGTTCAAATCCAGAGGGGGTGTAGGGTAATTATTATTATTTTATTAATTTTAAATTTAGTAATTTTTATTTTCCATTAATGAGGTAATTAATTTAGTTTACTTTTGATTTTATTTGATTAGGGGTAATCATTTATTTTAAGTTCTATTAATAATTGTAAATAATGTAAATAATTTTTCTATTTTCTATTTTTATTTCATTTTATTTATTTTATTTTATTTAATTATTTTCCTAATTTAAAAAAAAAGGAAAATTAGCCAAAATTAAACTATGATCCACAAGTCCTATGCCCGCCCATATTCTTATTCAAACTATCCATAGGGGCTAAACCATTTAAACCGTTGATTGTTGAACTCTCTTATGCATGTGGGATTCCTTTTTGCAGGTTGAGAATCAACGATCCAGATTCATCCACAGGTTTAATAGATGTCTGTTGAACAACATTATTCAAATGAACATAACTTGGTCTACATGTGTCGAAATTGGGTCCATGATACAGTTTTATAAATATATCGGATAGAGGAATGTAGTGGCATAGGTATCTAGGCCAGACATGTAACAAAAGACAAACCAAAAATGTAGAAAACAATAGACCACAGATTAGAGGGAAACAATGAATGTGCATACTTCAGGAAGCCATATATGGGGCTACGAACACCAAAATTAGGCCCATGAGGGATCAATGGAAGGATGGAAGAGAGAATAACATGATGGGATGGAAAGTAATGGAAGATTGAGAGTAAAAGTATGCTGAAAATGAAAAACATAGATGGAACCCGAATTTAGTTGAAGAACCAGGTATGCAAACTTCAAACAAATATATATCAAGATAAAAACAATGAAAACAAGATAACAATAGATCAATGTAATGATGATACAGTGAAAGAGAATCCACAATGATCTCGTTTAGTAGGCCAAGGCCATAAACACCCAAAATGAATCAAGAAATTTAGAAGATGACCCCTAATATGTTGAAATGCAAATGTTTACGAAGTCAATAACATTTTTAATGAATGCCCTTTATAAGTTGCCTGAGGGAGAAAATAAATTCTTAGGAGACTCTCCAACTTCTGTTTGTAACCTTCACATATTCATTTTTGAAAGTATGAAAGAATTTTGAAATGTAAAAAGAAGTTGGGGGAAAACGAAATGAACAGTCATGAGAGTTGAAGGGTATATCTTGTTTCATAAAAGAGATCTTGTTGAATGTAACCAAGGATTTTTTTCCTTTGTAATGAAATATGGTACTATTACTTTCGAGTTAATAAAGAGCAAGAGACATTCCATAAATCTATGATTTTGATTAATGTATATGAGACTATTCTTTGTACATTTATCTTCTGCTCGAGTAGCATAGAATTCTGTTGTATGAACTACTTCTTCACTCTATTTTATATTGCTCATGTTGTCACATGTTTCCTTATGAGTACATAAATAATGTTATGGATGCATTGTACAAATAATTGTCTGTGTATTTTCAACATTATTACTATCACATATCATTAACATACCTGAATTATTTCTGATTCTAATGATATTATCTCTTGTTGTACTAATTATTTTATCTTTTCTCCCGGGATAGGTTAGAATTAATTAGATTATATTACTTTCTCTTTCAGTTGGATTAGTATTATGATTAATTAGAACTCTTTGGGGGACAATCCATTGTTTTTCCCCTTTTTCTTCTTTTAATTCTGAGTGGCAACGAGGCCCATATACTCGTAGGAAATGCTATACCAAATGAGAGTAGATGTAATTGGGACCTACCACCCATCGTTCTCCCTTACCTTATTGACAGGCCATTCAAACCCATCAACATAAATGACACTAGAAGGAGGGCTATATGACAAGCTGAGCCTATGGATTTGTTATTGTTATTATTATTTTTTTTAATTTACTAATGACTCCATCCCATATCCCTTTATGGAGGTGTTTTTCTATTACCATACCTCCCAAACTTCCTAAAAATATTTCAGGTTTCTTGTCGCAACTTAAATTTGACGGCGAGGGTGAAACCTCTACATCTGGATATGCTTTACATTTCTGAAAATTTTGTGTTTGTCAAAATATTACTAATTGTAGTTCCATTTGCAGGTTGTTCACTCTCATTTTTGTAGGCTGGGTCAAGGGATGGTGCAATACTTTTCCGACCACCTCTATTCAAGCATGGGAATAATTTATGCATGAAGTTTTGCATGATTTTGAGAATTATGATTATGATAAATTGTGTGAAGAAATTCTAGAGCTTAGGAAGAATGAAGATGAATCTCTTCATGATTTTGTGATCACATTTACCCATCTTTTCTATACGTTTCCTTTGGATGATAGGCCTTCTAACAATGATTTAATGTCCTTTTTAGTTTCTCTTTCTAATGAAACATATGACCAGCTTGTTGGTTGTGGAGCCTGATTATCTTCCTGATTTAGAGGTCTTTTACTTTCAGCCGTGTTTATACCCCATAAGTATGTACACTCTTCCACACGGGGGAGTGCAGAGGGGGGTACCCCCTCTGCGAGGTCTGGGGGAAAGTGGGCCCCTAGCAGGGGTTCGGGGGCGAAGCCCCCGAAGCAAAAATTGCCTTGTAAAAGTATATTGTAATTTCATTGTAAATCTGGACCGTTCATTATAAGGTCGCAGATCTAACGATAGAGATTATGTTAGGGTTTTTTTTGCCCTAGAAGACAACCCTCTTTTAGGAGGGAAATGTATTATGGCTATGTAAGTTGGCAAGTATTGTATTCTAAGAGAGGAGACTGTGAGAGAAATAAGAGGAAGTTACAATGGGTTTTTCTGTAGGTTGTATCCCTTCATTTTGCTGGATAATAATAAAGAAAGGACCTGACAATTTCTCTGGTGGACGTAGCCCACACTGGGTGAACCACGCAAATCTGTGTCTCTCTTGTATTATGTATCTTCTATGTTTTGTTTCCGCATTTGTTTTATTTTATTGCTTCGCGGTCCTGTTTTTATAACAACTGGTATCAGAGCGTAAGGTAACTCACAGGAAAAGGGGGTTCCTGGTTCGAGTGGGAGCAATGTCAAAAGATGGAAAGTTTAGGGTCAAGAAATTTAACGGCCAAAACTACAAGTTATGGAAGATGCAGATGGAAGATTATTTATATCAGAAGGATCTATTCCTACCATTGAGCGGAGTAGCAAAGAAGTCGGCGGCCATGAAGGACGAAGACTGGGATATTCTTGACAGGAAGGCTCTAGGAACGATACGGATGAGCTTGGCAGCGTCGGTGGCTTTCAATATCTAGAAAGAAAAGACAACGAAGGGTTTGATGGATGCGTTGGCCAAATTGTATGAAAAACCCTCAGCGTCCAATAAGGTATTTCTAATGAAGAGATTATTTAATATGAAGATGTCGGAAGGTGGGTCTGTTGCAGATCATTTAAATG
>ML794541.1:15914-35249 GCA_009831015.1 Picea engelmannii
CCCCCACACACTGCCCCGCACCTACCTCCCCTTATTAACCTTCTTAGTTGTTACTAAAATTAAGTTTCTTTAATTTTTTCATTTTTTTTCCAAATGTTATTTTCAAACTAATTTATTAATATGAACCACTTGTCACATTTACCTTAGTTGTGGATATACCTAATTACTCTAATAATTTCCCTCATTTTAATTAAAAAAATATACTAGATAACTTGAGTGTTATTAAATCCATTCATTTTTATTAAAACAATTTATTAGATAAATAGTTTAAAAATAATATCTAACATTTTTTATTAACCTTTATTTAAATCAATTATATTTATTAAACACATGTTAAATATTTTTGATAACTTAGAATAATTAATTATAAAATAAAAAAAAACACATTTCTTGATACATAAAATCTCTATGTCTTACCAAACTTGGATTTTTTGTATCACTAATCCCAACGAAACATTCAAAACACTTCAAAAACTCTTTAACACAAAACAACACCCATATATTGATCAAATTAAATTAAACACACTTATTAAAAAAACTCTGACACAAAACATATTTATCAAATATCACTGACACACTTATAACACTCATAGAGTTGTGAAGTATGACCAAAATCACAAGAGAGAGAACTTTTAAATTAACAATAATGTCCATCACAACGTTAATCTAGACAAACCATGCACAATGTCATGTGTATTTGCAAGGCCTGATTCAATTCTTAAGTTTAATTTTACCATGTCGTTTCCTACTATGTCATTTGCAATTTTCAAGACTAAAGTTCCAACACCATATGTAAGGGTGGATTGTTAATTTACATGAACCTAACATGAACTATCATTTTGAGATTCAATTCCAAAGAATGATAATCAACCTTAAAAGTATTACTCCGTGGTAAATTAATGATGGAAATAAGCAATTGTAAAAGTATTAATCTATGGTAAATTGGTAACTTCATTTTGATTACTTTTTTTTCCATGGAAAAAATCTAGCAATTTTATTTATAAAAACAAAATTGTAGTGGTAGATGCTAGGAAAGAATTTAGGTCTACCTTTAAAAGACTGTAGCTTTAGTCAAAATACTATCACTTGTAGTTCCAAAGTTTTATTTCAAAAATGAAATGCTAGACTAGAAACTATACTAGTGAAACATCATATACAAATCTCGACAATTTTTTGAAGAAATATAGTCTTATTTATACACATAAAATTTTTAATTAGTCTTCCTGAAGGTATTGAGTGTGTCTTTCTATGGAGAGAAATTGATCACAAATCCCTAAAGTAAGAAAAATAAACTTAGAAACAAGGAGCATGAATATATTCAAAGGAGTGTGCAATAGTGTTGTCTCATGGTCCGCAATGAAGACAATGATCTCGATGATGATCATGATGATCGATATTCTTAATAGAAAACACCCCCCCTAGATGCTTCCATCCTCATCAAGCTCAACTTATCACACCTAATCAACATGGTTCATCGTATGATGGCGTTCCAACACATTATGAGGTACACGAGTCATTATTTCATATATAATGTCATATTTAATGCATTATGCATCTAGGTGAGGATCATGGGTCGAATTCGGAGAATGAATCATAAGATTGGAAGTTATGCTTGTTATCCCCATTTTATGGACAACTAAGGATATTATGTCTTGAGGCCCTCGGGTTGTAGATATGGAGTGCCGAGAGACTACATGACTAGCAATATCCTTTTGCATAGATGGAGACCCTTCTCACCACCATATAGGTCATATATTTTCAGATGGCATCCACAACACCAACTGGCTTCTAGAAGGCAGTGGGCCTTGCTCCATGAGGTACAAGTTAGTATTATGGTGAGCATCATTTGAATATTTTAGGCATTTAAGTATGTTGTATCTTAGACTTCTTTAGATTTCATGATATATGCTTGGACATTATGCCTTTTTCCATGCTTCACCTTGGTGGTTGACATTGTGCCCTAGTAAGTGGTCTTCCTTGGGGATGGGTTTGCTACTAGGAACTCCCTTAAAGAGCCATCATACTGTTCCTGACCATACTTACCACTTTCCATCACTATTTCCCCCATTTCCTTATCTCTTGGGATGTTAGGGTGTATTAACCCGAGAAGGGGTTGTCCCTCATTTTATCAGAATAAGGGGCTGAAGGCCCAGAGGGATTGATGTTAGGTAAAACATAAAAGCCTATGTATGAAACTTCTAGATGATTCACCCAGGGATCTCCCAAGAAAGAAATGAAACACTTATCTTTGAGAAAAGGGGGACCCAAAAGAAATATGATTAAAAATGCTTAAAAGTTTAATTGGAGGATAGGAGGTCTCATCCCGAGCTGACCTATCATGTCCATGAATATCGATTGGTATGACGGTACCATCATCTCGTCACCAAGCCATGGTAATGAATCTCAGTTGCATGACTGAGAGAAAAGGGGTCTCATCACGAGCTAACTTTCTCATTTCCACTAGGTATTTGTGGGTGAAACTACCATTATTTGGACACCACGCCAGGGCAATGGCTTTCAACTTTTACTTAAATTTATGAAAGAAACAAAGAATGAAAAAATAATGGGCTTGGGAAAGTGCATTGCAAATGAAGGTACCACACACCCTCTACAAAGGCACCCATGAATGAGACACTACGACTTGTTTTTTGTCATGATCCATATGCCCATTGAGTCTTGACCCTAACCACTTCACCCACTTTACATGGCTAGAGAGGTATCTCTTGGAAACTGCCCTTGACCTAGGGCAAGATCTACCCAATAAGACACCTCATCAACCCTCCCATATTCAAGCTTGACAAGCTGCATAATGTATTTGAGCACTTAATTGTTTGACATAGTAATCTTTGATGCACATGCTTAGGTGGCTCATTTATTGATTGGATTCACTTATCATGATGTTATCACTTGAGATCCTTGGAGGGCGTGATTATTTGTCTTTGCGAGACCTAGTTGGTGGACAATTTTGGAAGAACAATCCTAGCTTGGGCTTCCATGGGGCTTGAATCCCATAGGTGGATGCCAAGGGCACGCATGCCAGATGAGAGAGATCGAAATTTGAAGGCCTAGAAGATGACTTGGAATACATAACCTAGCCCCACATGCAAAACATTTTTCCTAAGAGAGGCAAAGGAAAAATGTCACCTTTAGAGGCATGATGTCACCTAGGGTGGTTAGGGTTTGGTGGTGAAGTTGACATGCATTGGAACAAGGATGTTTTTAGGGGCTTGAGGCTTTGACCATGAAGGAAGCTATTTGGTTGCTTGACATGTGGACTTGGGAAGCCTTTCTACACTCCTCCATCACCAACGACCTTCTCCTAGTGCCAAAATGTACCCTAAAGGGGCGACGTCCTTATAACTAGGGTTTTTCTTTGTGCAAAAGTGAAATTAAAATGAATTGTTTAATATTACTTTGTAAAATGGGAGAGATTAGGGTTGTTGATCCCTAGTCTTATGGTTTACCCTTAATTATGTGGACAAACTATATTAGTGACATTTTGTATGAACCCTAATGACACTTTGGAAAGATATCCCAAAGCCTTTATCCCTTATTTTTCCTTGCGAATCCACCCAAGGAGCGTTCCCTTTCCACGTTTGATGAACTCCTTGAAGTTCGTCGGGCGATTCCAACTTCCACGAACCCACCTTTCCCTCTTTCCCCTTTCCTCCTTTGGTGAGGCTTAATATCATATGGAGACTCCTTTGAGGTGTCTTTTTAGTCAATGGAATTATGGCACCATGGGATGAACCCTCATCCATAACTTGTTGTGATTCAATGATGGCATTTTTACAGATGGAAAGGATAAGGTTGATAATAAAGTTGCTAAAGAAATGATGAATCACATAAGAGAGTTATTTCCTGCCCTTGACGATGAAGAAGTGTTCGAAGAACAAACATATGAAGAAAGTCATCAAGAAGAGAACACAATGAGTTGTGATGCTTTCAAAGACCTTGATGATACTTTATTCCATGACCTTGAAAGTGAAGAAGTTTCAAATGAAAACTTGGATATGACAGATCCCCTTGAAGAAAAGAAAGCAAAGAACTATGCAATAATGATCAAGCGATGAAGAGGCGATGGAGGGGTTTGTCCATAAGAAGAAATAAGAATTATGATAAAGCACAACATATTGAGGCACCACTATCTTTGATCCTGTTTGATGAAGGCGAGGTTTCCCAACCTTGTTTTCCTCCTGGAAATAATTTTGAAGAAGCGATTAGTCTCGATGATGAAGAATTTGAAGATCCAGTTGAAGACGTCCATGCCTCTACTCCTCCTACACACAAAGGCACAAATATGGTCGTTTTTAGTCATACTGATGGTCTTATGAAAGTACCATTTGATATGGTTGATGAGCCTATAGACACTTTCATACAAAATGGCATATGAAGATGGGATCTTGGTTGTCTCAATTTTGATAGATACCCCATTTATGACATTGAGGGTAGCTCTTAGGCAGAAGGGGTTTCATTTTCAGAGGATTGGTCTTCATGCATGTATGATTCAAATATTTGGCAACATGGTGAAGATATAGTTACAGATTTGTTTTTCCCCTTAGAGGATGAAGTGTTGCAGCATACTCAGGATGATTTCCAGTCATCCCTTGATACATACCCTTTTGAGGATGCATACTTGTTCCATGAAGATTTTCATTCATTGTGATTAGATTTTGATAGGCACCAGGTCGTGGCTAGCCCAAAGTAGTCCAAGGACCACACTACCAAACATAAATACTTTCACGTTGATATTTTGGGAGAAGATTTTCAAAGGAAGAAGCGACATTTCCTAAGGCCAAGGGAGGAGTTTTTCTCTAGATGAGAGGTTGTGCCTTACCATATTACCCCTTGTATGAGAAACCCACAAGTTTATTTTGGATTTCTTATACTGTCTCATGCTTCAGGAAGAAATGATTTTATAAGTGAAGATGAATATGAGCCATCATCTACATATGGTAGCCCTCTTCAGAAATGGATTAATCAAGCTTGTGGCTACACTTTCTGGCAGGATGCTCGGGCTGATGGTTTATCTTTCCAACAGGATTTCCTCCCTCCCACCCATTTCCACGAGTTTCATTTCATGATGGATTATATGACTACTTATTCTCATGATTATTATGTGTTGGACTTATCTTTTTTTTTTTTCCACATGATTAAGCATAGGGGGAGGTATCTTGATGAAATGATGAACAAGTGGTTGCACTGGTTGTATGACTTCACCTAACATCACCTATCACCAGATCTTCAAGGGCCCAAGGCATTAGGTAAGTAGGTAGGTCATTTGATTTCTTGCATTTGAATCTTGATTTCTCATATTAGTTTAGATGCATTTCATTTTCATTTTTCTCTACTTTCATATTGATTTCATGCTTAGTTTAGAAGTTTTTGAAAAAATGTCAAAATTTTTCTTGTCTAGATTAGTTTTTAGTTTGGATTTTTATGGATAAAGGGTTGTAGCACCACCCTAGATGCTTTGATCCCTTTCTATGAGTTTTGGTAGGAATAGGTCTACCAAGAGATGTTGTGGTTCTCATGCATTATACGATGAGCACATGTCCCCAAGTAGGATCCATATGTTATCCACATTTTGTGGATAATTAAGGAGATTATGTCTTGAGGCCCTCATGTTGCAGATATAGAGTGCCGAGAGACTACATGACTAGAAGTATCATTTTTCATAGATGGAGACCCTTCTAACCACCACAAAGGTCGTATATTTTCAGATGGAATCCACCACACCAACTAGCTTCCAAAAGGCAATGGGCCTTGCTCCATGAGTTACAAGTCAATATTATGGTGAGAATCATTTGAATATTTGAGGAATTTAAGTATGTTGTATCTTAGACTGCTTTAGATTTCATGATATATTCTTGGACATTATGCCTTTTTCCCTGCTTCACATTGGTGGTTTACATTGTTCCCTAGTAAGTGGTCTTCCTTGGGGATGGGTTTGCTACTAGGAATTCCCTTAAAGAGCCATCGTACCATTCCTAACCATTCTTACTACTTTCCATCAATATTTCCCCCAGTTCCTTATCTCTTTGGATGTTAGGTGTATTGACCCAAGAAGGGGTTGTCCCTCATTCTATGGGAAGAAGGCACAAAATCATATGTATAAACCTTCTAGATGCTTTGCCCAGGGATCACCCAAGAAAGAAATGAAACACTTATCTTTGAGAAAAGGGGGACCCACAAGAAATATGATTAAAAATTCTTAAAAGGTTAGTTGGAGGATAGGAGGTCTCATCATGAGACGACCTATCATGTCCATGAATATCGAGTGGTATGATGTTACCATCATCTAGTCACCAAGCCAATGTAATGATTCTCAATTGCATGGCTGAGAGAAAGGGGGTCTCATCACGAGCCAACCTTCTCATTTCCACTAGGTATTTATGGGTGACATTGTCATTATCTGGACACAACGCCACGACAATGGCCTTCAACTTTTCCTTAAATTTATGAAAGAATCAAAGAATGGAAAAATAATGGGCTTGGAAAAAGCGCATTGCAAATGAATGTACCACACACCCTCTAAAAAGGCACCCATGAATGAGACAATACAACCTCTTGTATATCATGAGCCCTATGCCCATTGAGTCTTGACCCTAACCACTTCACCCACTTTACATGGATTAGAGAGGGATCTCTTGGAAACTCTCCTTAACCTAGGGCAATATCTACCCAATAGGACACCTCGTCAACCCTCCCATATTCAAGATTGACAAGTCGCATAATGTCTTTGAGAACTTAATTGTTTGACATAGTAATGTTTGATGCACATGATTAAGTGGCTCATTTACTGATTGGATTCACGTATCATGATGTTATGAATTGAGATCCTTGGAGAGTGTGCTTATTTGTCTTTGCAGGACCTAGTTGGTAGACAATTTTGGAAGAACATGCCTAACTTGGGCTTCCATGGGTCTTGAAGCCCACAGGTGGATGCCAAGGGACCACATGCTGGATGAGAGAGATCAAAATTTGAAGGCCTATAAGATGACTTGGATGACATAACCTATCCCCCACAAGCCAAACGTTTTTCCTAGGAGAGGCAAAACATCACCTTTAAAGGCATGATGTCACCTAGGGGGGTTAGGGTTTGGTGGTGAAGTTGAAATGCATTGGCACAAGGGCGTTTGGAGGGGCTTGAGGCTTTGACCATGAAGGAATCTATTTGGATGCTTGACACATGGATTTGGGAAGCCTTTCTACACTCCATCACCAACAACCTTTTCCTAGTGCCCAAACGTCCCCTAAAGGGGTGGCGTCCTTATAAGTAGGGTTTTTCTGTATGCAAAAGTGAAATTAAAATGAATTGTTTACTCCTTAACCTAGGGCAAGATCTACCCAATAGGACACCTCATCAACCCTACCATATTCAATATTGACAAGTCGCATAATGTCTTTGAGCACTTAATTGTTTGACATAGTAATGTTTGATGCACATGATTAGGTGGCTCATTTATTGATTGGATTCACTTATCATGATGTTATGACTTGAGATCCTTGGAGAGCGTGATTATTTGTCTTTGTAGGACCTAGTTGGTAGACAATTTTGGAAGAACACACCTAACTTGGGCTTCCATGGGTCTTGAAGCCTACAGGTGGATGCCAAGGGACCACATGCTAGATGAGAGAGATCAAAATTTGAAGGCCTAGAAGATGACTTGGATGACATAACCTATCCCCCACAAGCCAAACGTTTTTCCTAGGAGAGACAAAACATCACCTTCAAAGGCATGATGTCACTTAGGGGGGGTTAGGGTTTGGTGGTGAAGTTGAAATGCATTGGCACAAGGGTGTTTGGAGGGGCTTGAGGCTTTGACCATGAAGGAATATATTTGGATGCTTGACACATGGCTTTGGGAAGCCTTTCTACACTCCATCACCAACAACCTTTTCCTAGTGCCCAAACATCCCCTAAAGGGGTGGCGTCCTTATAAGTAGGGTTTTTCTGTATGCAAAAGTGAAATTAAAATGAATTGTTTAATATTACTTTGTAAAAGGGGAAAGATTAGGGTTGTTGACCCCTAGTCTTGTGCTTTACTCTTACTTATGTGGACAAAATATCTTAGTGACATTTTGTATAAATAAGAGATCATAAGATCTCATTTTATCATAACTCTCCATTGTGAGAGGCTCTTGGACTGCAATTTTTTCTCTCTTTTGCTAGTTCTCTCTCTCTTGTGCTTTTGTTTATGGCCATGTCTTGGATTATTGGTTGATGGAAGTGATGCGCTAGCCTTGGAAGGCTTTTCTCTAGCTTTTATGCTGGTTTATCTTAGCTTTTTCCTTGAATTGGTAAGGTTTCTACATTGTTGCTATCATTTATTTTTCAAGTCAAGGTTATTTTCTAGAGATAGGTGGGAAGTATAAGGGCATACACCCCCACCTTAGTCTCCATCACTTTATGCTTACATGCTATTGGTTTAGCAAGGGTTTGCTAAGAGAAGTATAAGGGCATACACCCTGTTAGCCTAAACCCTAGCTAGATATACTTAATTTGGGGAGTAAGATGGGATGTAGTACCTCTAGATCTTTCTTTGTTTGAATCCATTAACCCATTTTTAAAGGAACTAGTCATTTACTTATTGCATTGGAGAAATAAATTGTTTCCTTGGTAAATGTGAATTTTTCAAGTTTTAAAGTTGTCTCTTTGGGATAGTGATCTTGATGCCTTGGGGATTATTCCTCCCTTGGGGCATCCCCTTTCTCCCAAAAATTCTCATTGTTGTACTAACTTGTTTCCTATAGCCATTAGGCTGCAGAAAACCCTAACCCAAACCACTTATATCTCACAAACCAACCCTAGAATCTCTCCCTAACTTCACTCACCTAACCTACCAATTAGGGCATATCTTTTGGGATAATCATCTCTAACTTTCAGTGGTTGATTTCTCTGATATTCTCCATCATTTCCTACAGCCATTAGGGCTGCATACTACTACATAAATCCACTTTATAACAACCTTCTTAATTTAGTCTCAAAGTGCTTTAGTTGACTCATAATTAATTGCTAGTTTCATTGTTGACATTGTTAACTAGTCTTGTGCTTTCCACACCGATTCAGATATCTTTCTTGCCGACGTACATTATCGCTAAAAATTGTATTTAGGGACAAAAACCTTAACTTGCTTGTCCAATTGATTATATTGCAACATATTCTTGTTTCTCTTGTGTCTCGGACAAGTATAATCATCCGAAAAAGCACTATACTTTTGGGGCATCTTTCCTTGGTCTACAAGTCATCTTCCTTCCCCTCCTCTTCCACCTAGTTTTCTGACCTATAGGGGAATTTCCATATTCATTCCATTTCTCTTACCTTTTCCCCTAGGGTCTCTGGGACCGCCTCCCAGGAGTGACCTTAGTCACCCCCCAAGTGTGGGACCTACATCGAGGTGGCATTGGGTGTAGTGTCCCATAGTTATAACAATTTATTTTGTGGTTGGGTTGGGATTTTCCCAACCTACAACTTGTGCTATAACAATGATTTTTTTCTTATTTTACCTTGGTGGCCATAATTAGCTATCCTAGTCCAATGTTGTCACTCTTGGGGAACATGGGTACTACTAGGCGGCTTTGATAAGGGTAACGTATCATTCAACCCCATACTTAACACTTCCATCCTAGGGCCTTCCACGATGTATTGAAATTTGGTAATGGTTGTTACATGTACACAAAAAAGGCCCGTGGTTCATCCTCCTATGAGAAGAAGGGATAGAATGCCGAGATTGATGCAACTGCTAGAAAAAATGAAAGAAAATAATGAATTCTATAAAGAAAGAAGAAATTGGGTAATGAATGACCAACCTGAAAAGCCAAATTTAATCTTGAGCTCTACCCCCTCGCTATGAGGTGATCTCCTTTAGTCCTAATGCATTGAATGCATATCAAGTAAAAAGACTTCATCCTAGTAAGAAAATAAAAGAAATAATAAAGATCTTGAAACTTGAAAAGGGGAATTGCAATGCATAAAATTAATATCAAAAGGAAAGAATTGGATTTGGAATACACACACTTCCGAGGAAAGGGCATCTCACGAGAAATCACTCCCTCTACAAAGACGCTCATGGAAATGGACCAAGTACGATACCTTGAATGTTAATGACTCCATCACCACAAATTAATATCAAAATGTTTTCATTCACCATACTTACACTTTGATATGTATTCTTGGGAAATATCCCTCTACCTGGGTACTGACACACATAATAAGGTCTTTTGATGGTCCTCCCATACCCAAAATTTCCAAATTGCATAAATTCTTGAGATAATGTGAAGTTTGAAGAAGATACCTAATGTGCATTGCTTATTTGGATTTTGTATTAAATGATGGCTTACTTTGTATTATTCTAATGAATCTTGTATCTCATGATTGTTGGTCTTACCTGATTATGTGAACTTTGTTTGACCATGGTGCACTTGACATGGTCCTTTGGAGGATGTTTCCATTGTCATGCACAGGGTGTTGTGCACTATACACAGGACGTTACACACTTGATGCATAGTGTTGGTATATATGATGATTAGACATACCTTGGGACACTCTCTTATACCTCTTGGAACTTGAACAATGGACATATGAGTTCTCATATTGCATATATGGTGATATTGGTTATCATATGGGTTGGAAGCCCACATTCTGGACAGTGCACCCTAGATCTTATTAGGATTTGATTGGAGGAAATTTCTCTTGGATATGACTGGAAACCTCTTGGAGAGATGATGGAACCACTTTCCACCTTGGACATTGGCCTTTTCACCTTGAATTTTGAGTATATTGATGATGACATCATGCACTATGATGCTTTTGGTGATGGTGGGACCTACATACCATTAGGGAACCCATTTTTATGATGACTTGTGGTCCTTTGATGATGAGACATGACCTCTGATGAGGAGGTGTCACCTTTCACCTTTCGTTCCACCTTTTAATGATGAGGTGTGGCCTTTGGAGGCCCTTGCACCCTTCTAGAGCATGATGTCACCCTTGTTGTGGCATCCTAAACTCACACATGTGATATTGGAGGGGAAGTTTTAGTGTATTAGCATGTTTTATTATTGTTTGAGGCTATTTTGGGGATTGACCATGACGTATCCACATTTTATCATGGACATTTTATGTTTTTAGGGATTTTTGAGGGATACAGCACTAGGTTTGCCTCATATAAAGAGACTAGCACTCCCTCCTTGTAAACAATAGCTCACACTTGTGGAAATCGTCATTATTTGTCTTCTTTTCTCTCTCCTCATCATGGAGTACTTATGCACACTTGTTGAAGGATGATCTAGTGGATGTTTTTTCTTTTTTTGGTGGATGTCTCATGAAACTGGAGTTTCCTCATGTATAGAGATTTGGCTTAGTAAGTGTTTTATTCCAAGTTTAAGTGCTTGTTCATGATATATTTGGTGTATTCTCTATTATATGGTTAATAGTTTCATGTTATATTGTATCTTGAATGGGTTTTTAGAAACCCTAAGGAAGGATTAATATTGTTTATCCCCTTCCCTTGTTCATTCATCTAAATTTTTTGAAGCATAAAGAGATCAAGCTAAGGATTATAGTTGCATATCCCTTTAGAATCGATCTTGAGGTTGAAATATAGGGTTTATAAGGGCATAAACTCTAGGGTTTGACCTAGTTCCATTGGATCTTATTGCTAAATGCCAGAGAAGAAGAAAACGACACCTAGAGATTATACATGCCTAATCTCTAGAGTTTGTTTCCTAGAAGGTTTGGCTTGGGTTTATGATTGGATAACCTTAAGTTTACATCTTCCGACCTTTATATTGCCTTTCACCAACTTCCATGTTGTTGTATTGACTCCATATGCCCAAAGGTCTAAATGAGGCACTAATATTTCTATTGCTACAAGAGATTACAAACCCTAGTTTAATTTATCCTCTCTCTTTATTCCAACAACTTGTGTTAGTTTAGGAGATTTGTATTTGCATATTGATTTACTTACATCCTTAGCTTAATGTCTTGCATTAATTCCCTAGAATCATTTCTAACTTAGACATTGTTGTAATAATTGCATTTTCAACCACTAGGGCTTGTTACATTACACTCAATTGGCATGATTTCATGCTCTTTCTCTTATGCAATTATTGGTTTGTATTTTTCTAGTCTTTTACTTAGAGTTTGACACATATTTCTCATTACATTTTACAAATTTAGGACTGTTTACTTGTTTTTGTTGTAAAACTATTATATGCTGAAGTATTCCATCTTCCATTTAAGTTTCATTACATCCATAGATTTTTATTTGATATTTAGTGTTTTGTGGCCTTTAGTTGACCCTCGATTGTGATAGAACTCTTAAATCATCTTGGAAACACTCAGTATACTCATAAGCATTTAATCCACCTTAACCTCACCTCTAATTTTTCTTTGTGAGTAGCATAATCAAGCAACCAAGATAAGGGGTCATAGAATTGTCTTAGCTTGCTATAAGATCCTTTGAGGTTGCTAGGGAAGTCTCCCTTGTGTTGGATCTATTCCCTTCACTAAAATGAGGGAAGTATTTGCCTAGGTGACAGTGGAAACTACTTCCATATGTTACACTTGTTTATCACCTTGTGAAGGCTTTACACAAGTACTAGATTTTGTGATAACAGGCACCATCTAAAAATAATATCACATTTGAGGCCACTGCAAGCTCTTCTTTGAGCATGTTTGGGTTCATTTTGGGCTACCAGTGACCATTATTTCAAATAGAGACAACACGTTCCTCAGTACATTTTGGTCTTTGATGGACACCAAATTGACCAAATCAACTGCCTTTCACCCCCAAACAGATGGGAAAATGAAAGTGGTCAACAAGATGATTGTGCATATCCTACATATGTATAATTCCAAGCATCCATGTGCATGGGATGAGAGCCTTCCATATGTTCAACATATCTATAACATATGCTTCAATAACTCTATCATACACAACCCTTTTCAGGTAGGTTCCATCCATTGACCCCCATTGATGTAGCTCCACCAGTTCCATCTTCAATGACAAAGTCCTCCCACGCTTAGATGGAAGTAGAAAAAGTATCCAAATTTTTTGAATGGATCTAAAACCTCCAACAACATGTTCATGATATATTGGAGAAGGCCAATGACAATTACATGCACTGATATGACCAACATTAGGTTCCACACAAGTTTCAGGTTGGTGACAAGGTATGGTTGCATTTCTAGAAAGAGCACCTCACAAGCCCCCATAGGAATCTCATACCACTCCGATATGGGCCTTACACCATCACAAAGGTTGTGGGTTAAAATGATTTTGAATTGAGTATTCCTCCTTTCCTTGGCTTGCACCCAATATTTAATGTGGCGCTGCTTTGACCATATTTCCCACCTCTATTGGATGCCTCGAAGGTTGTTGAGTATTTGGCCCTTACATAAGTCAATATTGATTTCAATGGGTTAGATCATGGATGCCAAGATGAAGGCCGACACCAACTAGCAGAAAATAGAACTCTATTAGGTTGTCAAAGCATGATAACTTCTTCAGCAAGTCAAATGGCTCACTAAGATTTAGACTCAACAAAATTTTCCCCATTTAATGTGGAACTTGATGCAATGGGAACCATTTCTTCCTATGGGGGGAGGACTAATATAATCAGATATCGATGGCCACCTACCTCTTCCACTGACTCAACATGGTTCTCCATCTTGGTAGTTTTTTTATGATTTTCTGGGTCCTAAACTTCTGGGACCATTTTGAGGCCTTAAACAATGTTTTCTGAGAAATTCAAAGGCCTTGGTATCTCATTTAGACACCCATGCCATTCCACAAAATTGTATCCCTTATTTATACATTTCCAATGAGCTAATATGCACCCTAAATGGAGATTGTATGAAAAAGTTGCACCACCGGGAAGTTGATGTAGAAACTAACCACCTAAGGTCCCAACAACACCTTTTAGTGCTTCGCCTCATAGGATTAGGATTTTGGACCTTTAGGGTTATTTATTTATGTTAAAAGGCCATTGTCTCAATCTCTTGTATGATATTTTTCAAATGAGCATAGTTTCATCTCTCTCCGTCTCTCTTCAAAGATATGCCACCACCATTATAACCAACTTTTTTTCTACAATAATTTGTTATTTTATTCATTAATAGAAGTTGGGTTTTCACTGTATTATTATGCTTTCTACTATACTTATGTGTATGTTTCATGAAGTCCCCTATACAATCAGGATCAATGGTATCAGAACATTCTAGACCTTGTTATTTCTCGGTGCATTTCCCTGACGAGGTCAAGGTATAAATAGTTGGGTCTCGAGCTAGCTTAACTTGGGGATGACTACTCTCATCGACCCAAGTAGCCTCCCATGGTGGAAGAAAAGAGAGATGATGGAGAAGTAGTTCCTATCAAGATGTTGCTTGAGGGATCCCTCATGCAATAGATGAATGAGATAATGGACAACTTCGCCCAAATCCTACGATGACTGCTGACAGTGGGGGAGGAACCTTCAACAAGGAACCATTTCATAGGTGTGACACCCTACAAGCTACAATTTAAATTTTATATCCATTTATTTGAAGGCTAGATATGTACAGATTCTTTCAAGAAATGGTTAAATCTATTAGAGGTTTATTTATCTGTTTGAAAAAAAATTGACATAAAAAAGATCACCTTCACACTTCTTAAATCCCTTCCCCATATCAAATATTGGTGGAAAGGTTACTACGAGAGACATAATAGAGATGAATCTATAACATTCAGGACAAGACCCACTTGGGAGGCTTTTGTTGATTCTTGTAAGGATAAATTCTACCTCGTTGGAAACTATGATGACCAGTACATGAGATGGATGACTCTACATCGAGAGAGAGACCAAATAATGTCATAGTACACTAACATCTTCCATACCTTGTGCTCGAAGATGACTATCAAATACTCCGAGTGGAACCTAGTTTTGAAGTACCATAGTGGCATACATAGGGACATCTGAATAGAGATGCATTTATTGGACATCTCCTCACTAGGAGACACTTATTGATATGCCATCGAAATCAATAAAAAATTCAAGTAGAGGAATAAGCGAGATTTTGGGTTTGAAAATATACCACAATAGAAGCGTGGTAAAGTAAACCATAACTCAAAGAACAAGAGACAAATCAAGGAGAGGAAACCTCAATACAAATAGTCCAAGCCACATGAAAAGAACGGTAATGGGACATCGAATGAGGACACTAGAAAGTGGTGTGAGTTTCAAAAAATCCCCTGACACAACACTGATGAATGCCACTAAAAAAAAACATTATCAGTTGAGCTTAAAGAAAAAGAGTCAAACCTTAACTTAGAATTTGATTCATAATAGGAAAAGGGATTTAAGCATATCATCGATGCTACCATTGCAACTATAAAGATCTAACCAGAAGAGTCAGAGGAGATTGAGGAGGGGGAGTGCCTCTTCCATTCACAGATGTGGGTGAAGGGGACCCCTTCACATTTGATTATTGACAGTGGGAGACAGAAGAAATTTGTCTCAGTTGAGGTCATTAAGATATTGAAGTTGTCGAAAATGCCACACCCCAAACCATACACCATTAGTTGGTTGATCCTATTGGCAGGAATTGCAGCTTGCACAGTTTGCACAAGACTTGTTTTTGTCATTAATGTCAAACTTTAAAATGCCAAAGGGGGAGTTTGTTGGTCAGTTTGCACAGGCACCGTGGATCAGTTTGCATAGGCACAACTTGAATTTCGGAGATCGTCACTCTGTGAGTTTCTATTTCGGGATTCTGGGAGTTTCTATTTCAGGATTTTTGCATGGTAAGCAAAAAATCCAACGTCACGAAGTCCGGAATGCCAAAATACCGAAAGGGACACACGTCACATGATTCTGGGAGTTTCTATTTTGGGATTCCGGGAGTTTCTATTTTGGGATTTTTGCATGGTAAGCAAAAACTTCAACATCACGAAGTCCCGAATGTCGAAATACTGATTTCACGATAGCCATCCATCTTGATGAATGATTAAGTCATATCCATTGGATTAAGCATTAGAGGAGTAATATAAGAGTTGTATATGACCGTTGATCTGTCCTCGAGAAGTTAACGCGAACCGTCCGATCTATGTCCACTAGATCAAATGTGAAGCCGTCAGATCATTTCGAGGTTCGTGACTTGGAGTGTTGAAACACTTCATCAAAGAAATGCCGAAACGCCGAAATGTGAAATGCCGAAACGCTGAAATGCAAAACAATGAAAACTTTGGGGTTCGTGACTTGGAGTATTGAAATACTTCATCACAAGAAATGTCGAAACACCAAAATGTGAAACACCGAAATACCTTTTTGGTGTAGGCAGTGGTTACCATTGATGGTCATGTGAGAGGGAGGAGCTAGCATGAAGCTAAGCTCTATTTCGGGGTTTCGTAACTTGAAGTGTCAAGACTCTTCGACACAGGATTGCCGAATTGACGAAATGCGAAATGCGAAATGCGAAATGCATTTCGATTAACCTGTGGTCACGACCAATGGACATATGGGTTAGCACAAGTGGTTTTCCAAAGTTCTCAAGGGTTATTCCGTGTTGAAAAATTAAAACAGATGTATGTTCATCGAACGGTGCTAGTTAAATGTTTAAACTGATCATGTGGATATTGTTTGTCTTGATGCCTTGGCCAATAAGAATTATTGTAAGGAATTTATTCAGTTATTGTAACTGATTCTTTGAAGTTTGAGGGTTCGATTGTACGCGTTGATGATATAGGAAGAAATATAAAGTGAATGTTGCAAGAAAAAAAAATAAAGGGGATTATGGGAGATATATGGCTCTGTAAAATTTGAGGAAGAGAAAAGACAGAGGAGGGAAGACACATACACAGATTGATAAATCTAAGTGGTCTGGTCAAGAATGAATTTTGCAGAGAGGATTTGAATGCTTAATCTTTGACAGAGAAGATAAAGAGTTGGTTTCTAGGTTCTTAGTGATAGAGAATGATTTCAGGGTAGTAGGGAGGAGCAAGGGGAGACTGTAAAAGTATCCTGTACAAGTTGGTGCTTGTACATCTGTGAGTTGTAGCTTCCATTCAGTAGGTGCTGAAGAAATAGAGGTAGCAGCCTCATCTGGGTTGTAGCTCAAATAAAATAAGAATGTAAAGAGGAGTTGGAGCTTGCCTTTCATTCATAAGAAGAAGAGGTTTTTCCCTTTTGGGTTTCCTCATGAAAAATCACTGTGTCACTGTTTCATTTATGTGATTGTATATTTATTGGTTAAATGTATTACTGCAAGTTAAATGTTAAAGGCATGATTTATTGATTAATAAGTAATGTTCTTATAAAATGAAAGAAATTTTATACAACTGATTCACCCACCCCACCCCCTCTCAGTTGACTTATCCTATTCAACAATTGGTATCAGAGCAGGTTACTTCAAGATATCAGTTTAACCACTGGAAGTTTTTGATCATTCATAATGGATAAGAAGTCAGAATTTACAAAACATGGATTACCTTTGTTTGATGGTCATAATTATACTTTTTGGAGTATCAGGATGAAGTTGTTTTTACAAACTCAAGGAGTAGATATCTGGCAAGCTGTACTAAATGAATATAAAGTCCCAACAACCATTCCAATGTAAGAGACTCCATGAGAGTAATTCCAAAGCTATGTATGCAATACTAGGAGGTCTAGCAGGGTCATAATTTGTTAAAGTTATGCATTGTGCATCAACAAACGAAATATGGGATAAATTGAAAAATGTATATGAAGGAGACACTAAGGTAAAGAGTGTTAAGCTACAATCATATAGAAGTCAATTTGAAAGCTTGAAAATGGAAGAATCTGAAGATATAGCTACCTACTTTCTTCGTATTGATCAAGTTGTTAATACCATGAGAGGTCTAGGAGAAACAATTAATAATAATATTATTGTGCAAAAGGTACTTATATCACTTCATGTAATATTTGATTCAAAAATATCTGCATTAGAAGAAAGAATAGATCTTGATACTTTAGAAATGGATGAATTACATGGAATACTAACAACATATGAGATGAGAACCTCTGGTAAGAATTCTTTCAGGAAAGAAGTAACTTTCAAGGTAGCAAAGAAAGATAAGAAAAAGGTTGAAGCATAAATCAATAGTCATGAGGAGTCAGAAGGTGATGTGGAAGAAGCAAATTTTGTTAAAAATCTGAAAAGAGGTACTCGCAAGTATAAAGGTAAGCTTCCTCTAAAATGCTTTGGTTGTGGTAGAATATGACATTTTGCATCTAAGTGTCCTTACAATAAGCATATTGATAATGAAGAAGACAGTGATAGAAAACCTAAGGAATTCAAGAGTAGACATAAGAAGTTTTTTCAAAAAAAAAATTACAAAAAGAAAAGCCTATGTATAAAAGATGATAATGATATTTCAGAATCTGGTGAGAGTGATGAAAACTCATATGTACAACTTTTTATGGCTATGGAAAAACAGGATGATCAGTTTGGTGAAGAAGAAGAAGGTGAAGTTGATCTAGAAGTTGAACTGGTAAGTGCTTTAAGTGAATTAAGAAAAGTGAGAAAGGAATGCAAACATTTTAAAAGAGAAATTGAGAATCTAGAATTTGAATTACAGAAATCAAATGGTTTGATTGATAGCACTAAAATAATGGTAGTTGACTTAAAAATTAAAATAGAAGAGGCTAGAGTGACTGAAGAAGCTCTAACTAAAATGCTTGTAGAAAAGGATAAGGAAAATGAAGTTTTAAAAATTGAAGTAGTCTCTTTAAGAAAGAAAGTACAAGAAAATAACATGAATCAGAGTTCTCAAGTTTTAGATCAAATTATTAGTAGTCAAAGATCAACATATGATAAGACTAGAATTGGTTATAAATCTGTAGTAACTAATGAATGTTCTAGTTCAAGTGTTGAGAAAGCAGGTACAGAGGATAATCATGAGAAAATTACGAGCAAGAAGATGGAATCAGAAAGGCAAGAAGAAAATCAGGGTTCAACAATGCATAGATGAAGTTATGGAAGACATCAAAATAGGTTTGAAGGCCACTATTTCTTTTGTTATAAGTATGGACATAAGGCTGCATTTTGTAATAGTTTTTCAAGAAAGATAAATGCACATAACAGTCATGAAAGGTCTAATTTTGAATATGGAAGAGGACATGGTAAAACTAGTCAAAACAATATGAACTACTCGTACAATAGATTTGACACCTTAAGATATGAGACTGGATGTTACAAGTGTAACAACTTTGGGCATGTGTCAAGAAATTGTCCTATGAGTTTTCATAAATTTAATGAACCCACTTACACAGATCTGAAAACCAAATTTTGGAAAAAGAAAAGTGAAAATCTGAACATTGAAAAATGCACTA
>ML794541.1:36710-65177 GCA_009831015.1 Picea engelmannii
TGGTTTGTAAAGGGTATGCACAAGTAGAAGGAATAGATTTTGGAGAAACTTTTGCTCCTGTTGCAAGAATGAAATCCATTAGACTGATTCTAGCTTATGCCAGTTCTAAACACATTAAAGTTTACCAAATGGATGTAAAGTCTACATTTTTGAATGGTGATTTAGAGGAAGAAGTATATATGGAACAACCATATGGTTTTTAGGTACAAGAAGCATAACAATATGTTTACAGGTTGAAAAAGGAATTGTATGGCCTGAAGCAAGCACCAAGGGCTTGGTATTCCAGACTTGACAATTACTTGAGGCAACAAGGATTCAGGAAAGGTAACACTGATAGTAATCTATATATTAAAGAAGAAAATGATAGCCTTCTCATTGTTGAGATATATGTAGATGATATCATTTTTGGTAATGATGATAATAGGCTCAATAAACAGTTTGCTGAAAGTATGCAGAAAGAGTTTGAGATGTCCATGCTAGGAGAAATGAAGTTTTTCTTAGGCTTGCAAATTACTTAATCTGATAAAGGTATTTCCATTTCTCAAACCAAGTATATCAATGAAATGCTTAATAAATTTCAGATGGAAGATTCTAAACCAGTTGGCACTCCCATGGTTACTGGTTGTAAATTAAGTAAGTTTGATGATACTAAAGATGTTGATTAGACAGTATAAAGATCTATGATCGATAGTCTTCTTTATGCTACAACTACAAGACCTGATATTATGCATGTAGTTTTTCCAGTTGGCAGGTTTCAGGCTTCACCAAAAACTTCTCATCTACTTGCAGTCAAAAGAATTTTCAGATATCTTAAGGGGAAAACCAAGTATGGTTTATGGTATCCTACAGGTAATCAGCTTGATTGATATACTTTCATTGATGTTGATTGGGCAGGTTGTGTTGATGACAGGAAGAGTACTAGTGGAGCATCATTTTTTCTTGGAGGATGTCTTGTAAGTTGGTCAAGTAAAAAAACAATCATCAGTGTCTCTGTCTACTGCTGAAGCAGAATACATTGCAGCTGCAACTTGTTGCACTCAGGTTCTATGGATGAAACAGATGCTAGAAGATATACATATTCATTATGATGAACCTATACCTATCTTCCGTGATAATACTAGTGCAAATAGTATTTCTAAAAATCCTGTTATGCATTCAAAAACAAAGCACATTCCCATTAAATTTCATTTTCTAAGAGAGCAGGTTATGTCTAAAGTTATTAAAGTGGAATATGTTGGCACAAAGGATCAGATTGCAGATGTATTTATTAAATCTTTACCTAAAATGCAATTTGAAAGTCTCAGGGATCAGATGGGGGTTTACCCTCTGTAATTTCATTTCATTCTCAAAGATTGCAAGGGCTTCATTATAAAAATAGACTGCACATGTTTATTGACTATTATTGCTAGGGGGAGTTGCTACTGAAATGATACATCTTTGCAAGTGGTTTTCTTTTTCTCAGGGGGAGTATGGTTGATTCCTTTGCCATAGATGTCAAAAGGGGGAGAAGAGATTTAAAGTTTTCCATCAATGCCAAAGGGGGAGTTTGTTGGCAGGAATTGTAGCTTGCACAATTTGCACATGACTTGTTTTTGTAATTAATGTCAAACTTTAAAATGCCAAAGGGGGAGTTTGTTGGTCAGTTTGCACAGGCACAACTTGAATTTCGAAAATCATCAGTTTCAGAGATCGTCACTCCGGGAGTTTCTATTTTGGGATTCCGGGAGTTTCTATTTCAGTATTTTTGCATGGTAAGAAAAAACTCCAACATCACGAAGTCCCGAATGCTGAAATACCGAAAGGGACACACGCCACATGATTCCGAGAGTTTCTATTTTGGGATTTTTGCATGGTAAGCAAAAAATTCAACATCACGAAGTCCCGAATGCCGAAATTCTAAAACCACGAAAACCATCCATCTCGATGAATGATTAAGTCATATCTGTTGGATTAAGCATTGGAGGAGTAATATAAGATTTGTCTATGACTGTTGATCTGTCCTCGAGAAGTTGACGAGAACCGTCCGATCTATGTCCACCAGATCAAATGTGAAGCCGTCAGATCATTTTGGGGTTCGTGACTTGGAGTGTCGAAACACTTCATCAAAGAAATGCCGAAACGCCGAAATGCGAAATGTCGAAACGTCGAAATGCGAAATGCCAAAATACCTTTTTGGTGTAGGTAGTGGTTACCACTGATGGTCATGTGAGAGGGAGGATCTAGCACAAAGCTAAGCTTCATTTTGAAGTTTCATAACTTGAAGTGTCAAGACTCTTCGACACCGGATTGCCGAATTGCCAAAATGTGAAATGCGAAATGCATTTCGATTAACCTGTGGTCACGGACAATGGACATATGGGTTAGCAAAAGTGGTTTTCCAAAGCGCTCAAGGGTTATTTCGTGCTGAAAAATTAAAATAGATGTATGTTCATCGAATGGTGCTGGTTAAATGTTTAAATTGATCATGTGGATATTGTTCATCTTGATGCCTTGGCCAATAAGAATTACTGTAAGGAAGCTATTCAGTTATTGTAACTGATTCTTTGAAGCCCGAGGGTTCGATTGTATGCGTTGATGATACAGGAAGATATATAAAGTGAATGTTGCAAGAAAAAAAAAAAGGGGGGGATTATGGGAGATATATGGCTCTGTAAAATTTGAGGAAGAGAAAAGATAGAGGAGGGAAGACACATACACAGATTGATAAATCTAAGTGGTCTGGTCAAGAATGAATTGTGCAGAGAAGATTTGAATGCTTAATCTTTGACAAAGAAGATAAAGAGTTGATTTGTAGGTTCTTAGTGACAGAGAATGATTTCAGGGTGGTAGGGAGGAGAAAGGGGAGACTGTAAAAGTATCCTATACAAGTTGGTGCTTGTACATCTGGGATTTGTAGCTTCCATTCAGTAGGTGATGAAGAAACAGAGGTAGCAACCTCATCTGGGTTGTAGCTCAGATAAAATAAGAATGTAAAAAGGAGTTGGAGCTTGCCTTTCATTCATAAGAAGAAGAGGTTTTTCCCTTTTGGGTTTCCTCATGAAAAATCACTGTGTCACTGTTTCATTTATGTGATTGTATATTTATTGGTTANCCCCCCGCCCCCCCTCTCAGTTGACTTATCCTGTTCAACAGATCCAAGGACAAGATCTTCACTTCAACCAATAATGTTTCATGTCCTACATCATTAAGCCCTTAAAAGATGAGGTAATGTGTGATGTTTCCCCACTTGATGTTTGTGATGTTCTTTTAGGACAACCCTATATGTGGAAATGACATTTTTTTAATGAGTCCTAGCCACGTAGTGTCATTTTTACTTTTTGAGGCCATCCCTACAAGATACCATAGGTAGTTCCGACTACTGTAGTTTCAATGATGTCAACAAAATAGTGGCGAAAGATAATCTCTTAGACTAATTTTTTTTCCTCTTCATGGTTCAATCAAAAGGTGAATGAAATGTCACCTCGACCACCATAGCATCAACATAAGGTCTCTCTACATCGTAGAAGTAGGTGGAAAAGGTTGTAAATGAATATAGAGACATCTTTGACTCACCTGTAGAGGTGCCTCTGCACTGTTAGGTCAAACATCCCATTGACTTGATGCCTGGTGCTCCTTTACCCAATGGTCCAATATACATATTCTCTCTTCTGGTGAATGATGAAATAAAACATCAAATTCATGAGCTCATTCAAAAGGGCCACATTTGACCAAAATCCACACCTTGTGGGATCCCAATTGTGTTGGCATAGAAGAAGGATGGCACATGGTGGCTCTATATTGATTATAAAGATCTAAAGAAAATCACTGTCAATAACCGATACTAGGTCCCCAAGATTGACGATATTCTTGATCAACTTAAGGGTGCTAAGTTCTTTAGTAATATTAACATAAAGTTAGGCTACCACCAATTTCTAATAGAACAAATTGATGTATGGAAGACAACCTTCCAATCTAAAGAAGGCCTTTTTGATTGGTTGGCATGCCTTTTGGATTAACTAATTCTCCAACAACATTCATAAGGATGATGGATGATATATTGTGATTGTTCATAAAATATTTTGTGGTCATATATTTGGATGACATCCTCATCTTCAACTAGACATGGGAAAAACAATTGTCACACATTTAGTAGGTCTTGAGCACCCTGCAACAACACAATTTATATGTTAATATGGAGAAATTCCCATTCGACATGCAGGGAATTCAATACTTAGGATACATTATGGATGAAAATGGGGTGCATGTGGAACCAATCAAGATCCAAGTCATTTGTGATTGTCCAACCTCGATGACTCTAGCAGAGCTCCATAGCTTCTTGGGCCTCGCCAAATTATACAGGTTCGTGTTGGGGTTCTCCCATATCGCTTGGATCTTAATTCAAGTGACCAAAGATGGAGATAAATCTAAGTTTTTCTAGTATTAATCACACTAGAAAGAAGTCTAGGATCTGAAACACCGCCTCTACTTCACACCAATTCTCACGTTACGAGAACTGCAACATCCATTTGAGATTGATATAGATGCCTTCGACAATGGTTTCATTGCATTTCTAACTCAACATGGACATCTGGTGGCCTATCACAATGAAATTCTATTTAATGTTATTCACAGATATCCCATCTATGACAAGGATATGTACTCCATCGTGCAGGCATGCCGAAAATTGAAGCATTATATTATGGGAAAGGAAATAATCATCCACATTGATCACAAGCCTCTGTAATTCATGAAGACACAAGGATAGTTACATAATGACCATTATCATAAGTGGTCCACATACCTACAACAATTCCACTTGAACATTAAGTACAAGAAGGGTAGTGCCAACCATGTTGAAGACTTCCTTAGTTGACCCCCAGTTGTGGCACCAACCACAATTCTTAATTCTTGTGGGAATGAGACCTTCGAGTGGACACAATTATACAAGCGTGGCTTTGAATTTTTTTCTACTTATCAGACACTGAGTGCAAGAAAACAATTTTTAGACTTCCACCTCCATGATGCGCTCTTGTGCTATCTGGGTCATTGTTGTGTTCCTTCAAGTGAGTGTGAAAAGATAATTTGGGAGACAAATTACAATAAACTAGAAGGGAACTTCAATGTGGAGAAGATAGTAGCAGTACTTTAGAAGTATTTCTACTTGTGAAAGCTTCAACATGAAATCAACCAATATATCAGGTCATGAACTACTCATGACATCACTAAACCATCCATCGAGAAGCAAAGGTTGTACACTACTCTCCCTACTCCATACAAGCCTTGGGAGTATGTATCCATGAATTACATGTCATGTTTCCCCTCCACCAAACATGGTCATGATTGTGTCTTTGTGGTTTTCAATCAATTCTCTAAGATGACCATTTTGGCACCATGTAAAAAGAGTATCACAGTTGAGGCCACTGCCAGGCTCTTATTTGAGCATGCTTGGGTTCATTTTAGTCTACCACATATTATTTTTTTGAATAGGGATAGCGTGTTCCTCTGTACCTTCTAGTCTAATATATGGTCTCCAATGGACACCAAGTTGACCAGATCGAATGCCTTTCACCACCAAACAAATGGGAAAACAAAAGTGGTCAACATGATGATTGTGCATATCCTATGTATGCACAACTCCAAGAATCCACGTACATGGGATGAAATCCTTCCATATGTTTAGTATAGCTATAAAAAATCCCTCCATAACTCTATTAGCCACATCCTGTTTTAGGTGTGCTTGGGGTTCCAACCATTGGGCCCCATTTATGTAGCTCTACCTGTTCCATATTCATTGACAGAGTCCTCCCATGCTTATACCAAAGAATACATAGGAACCAAACTTGTTAAATAGATACAACACCTCCAACAACATGTTCATGGGCTCTTGCAGAAGTTCAATTCCAAGTACAAGAAACAACATGACCATCATTGGGTTCCACACAAGTTTCAGGTTGGTGACAAGGTATGGTTTCATTTTCAGAAAGAGCACCTCAAGGGTCCCCATAGGAATCTCAAAACACTCTGATATGGGCCTTACACCATCACAAAGGCTATGGGTAAAAATGTCTTTGAATTGAGTATTCCTCCTTTCCTTGGCTTTCACCCATTATTTAATGTGGAGCTACTTTGACCATATTTCCCACCTCTGTTGGATACCTGGAGGTGGCTGAGAAATTGGCCCCTACAAAACTCAATCCCAATTAGCTTGAGCAAGCTATAGTGGATTAGATCATGGAAACCAAGATGAAGGTCACCAACCAACATAACATACAACTCTATTAAGTTGTCAAAAAAATACAACTTTTTCAACAAGGTAAATGGCTCACCAATATTTAGATTCGACAAAAGTTTCCCCATCTACTGCGGGAACTTGACGCGATGGGAAAAATTGCTTCTTAAGGGGGGAGGAATGATCCAGGTGGATATCGGTGGAAACCCACCTCTTCCATTGACTCAACATGATTCCCCATCTTGGTCATTTTGTTATGATTTTTTGTGATTTTCTAGGTCCTAAACTTCTGAGGCCATTTCAAGACCCTAAACAATTCTTTCTGGGAAAATCAAAGGCTTGGGTTTGTCTTAGACACATCCATGAAATGCCACATCATTATATTACTTAGTTAGATCTTTCCAACAAGCTACTGTGCACTCTAAATGAAGACTGTATGCAAAAGTTGTGCCCCCGGGAAGTTGATGTAGCAACTAACCACCTCGGGGCCCAAAAAACCTTTTGGCACTTTACCTCCTGGGGTTAGGGTTTTGGACCTTTTGAGGTTCTTGATTTATGTTAAAAGAACATTTTTTCAGCATCTTGTATGATCTTTTGGAAATGAATGTAGATGAAATCTCTCTCTCTCTCTCTCTCTCTCTCTCTCTTCAAAGATACACTACAACCATTCTTGCCAGTTTTTTTTCTACAATATTCTACTATTTTATTCATTAATAGAAGTTGGGTTTTCATTGTATTCTTGTGCTCTCTGCAATATTTCTTTGTGTGTTTCATTTCATTCCCTATACAATCTGAATCATTGAGTGAATGATAGAAAATTAACTTATGGATATGTATTCAACCTTGACACAAATGTAGACACATGAATCGACAAGAAGCAACGTGTAGTATCCCTTTCGTTGACAAAAGTAGAATATCGATGAGTAATGAAAGGAGCATGTGAGTTAGTTTGGCTCAAGATGATGCTTTCAAACATGAAGATGCTTTCAAAAATGGAAGAATTCAATCTTCCATAAGCATACCGAGCATGTTGAGATACATTTCCACTTCACGAGAAAGCTTGTAGAGGATGGATCTATTGAGCTACAATATTATCCCATAGAGGGCCAAACTGTAGACATTTTCACCATCTTTAGGTCCTAAAAAATATGTAAAATTTAAAGATAAGCTTGGTGTAGTTAGTAGATTGACCATTAAGGGAGGGTGTTAAAGTAAATGACAAATTATAGTGGTTAATTAGATATTATACATACAGAGTAATAAATTCACTTCAACTTTAACTTATTTTATACTTTTATGCTTTATTTCAATTTAGTGTGTTTCTCAATCTATCCCACATTCATAAAGTGGATTGATTCAACTAGCTTATAACTCTTTGTAACAAAGATTTCGCTTTTTCATTATGAAAGTAATTTTGGTTTTCTTTGTATGTTCATGTTGTCATTATAGTTATTACAAATATATTTCATAGTTACACTATACAAAACATTGGTTATGATTATAAACCTTATACTTACCAACCATTCAATAAAGTGGTTATTGAGTTCTTAAATGTTGAGATTCAACAAAAAGATCCTAGTGAAAATTATGCACCTACACTAGGATGGAGCCTCATGCTATTTTTAGGTGGAAGTCTATTTTTAGATGATGAGAAAATTCTATTTATAGATGATGTCTATTTATAGATGGTGAACGAATTCTATTTATAGATGTATGTCGACTATTATTATCCCTTAATAATAGTTGGAAAATAAATATTAATCTATTCTCAATGAGCACTTGGAAATAGTTAACTGAAGTGGCAAATCAGTTAGCTATAGGAAATTCAAGTTCAAAGGTTGACTGGTGAGACATCCAAGTCAAATTAGTTGTAACTGAGTGATTTGAAGTTGTAATAGAGTTGGATGTGTAGTTATGTGATTTGTGAAGTAGTTTAACTCAGTTAAGTGAGTTAAGCTCAGTTGCACTAGTTGTAACAGAACTTACACTAGTGAGAGATCAGTAAATTAATTATTAGTTAATTCACAATTAGTGATCTCACATGCAACTGAAGATTTACCATTGTTAAATACATGCACGTCAGATCTAGTGGAGACCCAGTTGAGATAACAGGTGAAAGGGACAGTTTGGATATCAGTTGTGATTTGAATGAAGTGCACTCATGCAATCACACACGGAGTGGATGTGTCCATGAGGAATGCACAACCTAGGAAAGAGGGAATTCAAATTCATTTGCAGGTTTTCCATTAGTAGGGATTGCGTAGAGGAGGCAGGCTGTCTGGAGGCAGTTAATTGGCACATGCATTTGCCAATTTTTGTATGATAGTGTGAGACGATTTTTATTGTACTGAGAGATCTTGGATTAGAGTTTTGTATGAGATTGTTTCATGATCCATGATATAAACATAATATATGATAGTGGGGTTTTTAGATTTATGCTTTCTCGATAAAAACATTTGTGTTATGTGTGATTGATCTTTCTTGTTGATATTGCAATTGGCGATCATGTTTTAAATTACACAAGAATATTTGTAGAAGCGATTCTGTATTTAATAATTGCATATAATTGTTATATTAGGAGAATCCAGGCAATACATAATTTGTATTAAAATTTCTACATGGTATCAGAGCGCAGAAGATTGCAGAAGTTGAGTTTGTGACTGGATAGAATTTGAATTTGCAGAAAGACTTTCTTGGTGCTACAACTGATTCAAGATCGAAATGGATTTCAATGGCTTGAGGTTAGAGTATGCACTCGAGGGAAGCTCTAACTATATTTCTTGGAAGGACAGGATGGATGCAGTACTCGAAGAAAATGTCTTGAAGGAATTCATTGACAAGGATGTTCCTAAGCCAGATGTTGCACACGCTACAAATCTTGATGCATGGCAAAAGAAAGTGGAAAAGGCGAGGAGGATATTGTTGGAGGGAGTAGGAGACCAAATTGTCTCAAACCTCCATGGGGAATCCACACCATATGCAATGTGGAAGGCTTTGAAGGATCTATTCCAAAACAACAACGACCATAGGAAATTGGTTCTCAAAGATAAACTCGGGAAGATCAAGATGGAGAAGGGCAACTCCATTCCAAAATATCTTACGAAGTTTGTCCAATGTCTGGATGAGTTGGGGAGTGTGGGAATAACAGTCGTTGATGATGATTTGGTGAGCTTGGAACTCCTAGGACTTCCCAAGAGTTGGCATATCTATCAAGACTCTGTCAATGGAAGGGAAAAATTGCCAGTTTGGGAACGACTATGGTCGGGTCTAGTGCAGGAGGAGTTCAGGCGGAACACCAGAGATGGCTCTTCATCAAAGTATGATGATGAAGAGGATTTTTATTTGGCTGCTAAGGAAAGGAGAGGGAAGGGGAAGAAATTCCATTCAAAATCTGAGTCTAAAGCCAAGAAGCTGGATTTGTCCAAAGTGAAGTCTTTTCACTGTCACGAACATGGGCATCTCGCTACTAACTGTCCGCAGAAGAAGAAAAACAATAAGGTTGCTGGAGATGTAGCTGGTGAGGCCCTTGCCTCACAATTTGAACTTGACTTCTCTTTGATTTCATGCATGGCTTCAAGTGCATTGAGATCAATGTGGTATTTGGATAGTGGCGCTTCCTTCCACATGACAGGAGATAAGGACCTTTTCAGTGACTTGGAGGAGAAATATCTCAAAATGCATATAGAGATGGGAGACGATGGATGATACAGTGCGACTGGAATTGGTACCATTACCTTTCATAGGGATTCAGGTAAACCATTTCAATTGAAAGATGTTATGCATGTTCTAGGTCTGAAGAAAAACCTGGTCTCAGTCACAATGTTGGAGGACGGAGGCTATGACGTTGTTTTCAGCGATGGAAAATCTTTCCTGTGACATAAAACAATGGGTCAAGTCAAGAAGATAGGGATTCGAGTTAAGAATCTCTACAAGATGGAGGTAGATGGTTGCACTGCCATGATGGGCAAGGCAGAAAAAATGGTGAGTCGGGATGAGGGAAAATTATGGCACAAGCGATTGGGCCATCTTCATCATGGAGCCTTGAAAATCATGCAACAAATATCTATTGGACTTCCAATGGGAACACTTGCTTAGTTAGATCAGTGCAAGGGTTGCACCACGAGGAAGTATGTAAATTCCACCTTTCATGAAAAGGAGAACCATGCTTTGATGATACTGGAGAGAGTTCACATAGACGTGTGTGGACCATTCTAGGTTGCTTCAACAACAACACATAAGTATTATGTTATTTTTGTTGATGACTTTTCTTGTAAATGTTGGATCTTCTTCATGCAGAAGAAGGATCAAACATTCCCAAAGTTATGTGAGTTTAAAGAATTGGTGGAGAAAGAGTCAGGGAAGCAAGTGAAGGCTCTTAGGAGCGATAATGGTGGAGAATACATCTCTAACAAATTCAAAGACTTCTGCAGCAAAGAAGGAATTCAAAGAGAACTCATAGTGCCTCATAACCCACAACAAAATGGGGTCGCGGAGAGGAATAATAGAACGATCGTGGGTGCAACATGAGCGATGTTGCATGATTAGGGCCTACCAATACATTTGTGGGCGGAAGCATGCAACATTGCAGTTTATGTGCAAAATCGTTGTCCTCATAGAGTACTTGGCATGAGTACACCTGAAGAAGATTTCACTGGTAAGAAACCTGATGTTTCTCATTTTAATATTTTTGGCACATATGTTTATGTGAATGTGACCAAGGATGCCAGGAAGAAGCTGGAACTGACTGCTGAAGTTGGGATATTTGTGGGGTACACAGAAACAACCCATAATTATCGTGTGTATTTTCCTAACAGTAAGATGATTTTTATGCGATGGGATATAAAATTCAATGAGGGGAAAGCCATGCGGTTGTCGCTTGAGAGGGAGTTGGACTTGCATGTAGAGGAGGAACTGCTGGTTCGCAAAGAAGAGTCTCAAGATGTGGATCAACCACATGAGGAGGTTCATGGAGTGGAGGAAGCCACTCATGCAGAGCCATCCATCAGAAATGGCAGAAAGCGCACCACAGAAGCTAATAGATTGAGACTAGATGCTGGACAGAATGTAGGAGCCCCTACTTCACAACGCAAACAAAGACAATCTCCTGATCGATTTAATGGATACATGGCTCTCATGAGAAAATGTATTTTGATTGAACCATATTCCTTTCAGGAAGGAGTGCAATATCCCACTTGGGTTGATTCAATGGTGGAGGAGTATGACTCCATTGTCAAAAACAATGCATGGGAAATTGTCCCAAGACCGATCGACAAATCAGTGGTAGGTTCGAGATGGATCTACAAGGTAAAGAAAGATGATGATGGGAGTGTTGAGAAATACAAGGCCAGGTTTGTGGCCTGAGGCTTCTCATATATCAAGGAGATAGATTATGATGAGACCTTTTCACCTTTCACAAGGTACTCTTCCATAAGATCCATCCATGCACTCTCAGTGCAGATGGGATGGCACATTCATCAGATGGATGTAAAAATTGTGTTTCTCAATGGGATCATTGAGGAAGAAGTGTACATTGAGAAACCACAAGGTTTTGAGACCTTTGACAGGGAGTCACATGTGTACAGACACAAGAGAGTGTTGTATGGGCTGAAGCAAGAACCTCGTTCTTGGTACACTCGGATAGACAACTATTTCACCAGACTAGGATTCACCAAAAGTGAAGCAGATGCAAACCTATACTAAATTGTGGTGGAGGGTAAGATTTTAATTATTGTTATTTATGTTGATGATTTAATACAGATTGGTGATGAGAAGATGATACACTCATGCAAGGAGAACCTTGAAAAGGATTTCGAGATGAAGGATTTGGGCCTCCTTCATTATTTCCTTGGATTGGAAATATGGCAGCGAGATGGTGAAATTTTTGTGTCTCAAGGCAAGTATGCAAGGGAGATACTGGGTAAGTTTCACATGGAGGGTTGCAAACCCATGGATACTCCTCTTCCAGGAATCTGGAATAAAGAGGATGCTACTTCTGGAGAGGTAGTGGATGCTATTGTCTATCGATAATTACTGGGTTCGCTAATGTATCTAGTGAACATGAGACCAGACATTTGCTATGTGGTTAACCAATTGAGTCAAGCGATGGTTAAGCCTACCAATATATTTTGGAAGGCGGGCAAGCATGTCCTGAGATACCTGAGGGGCACATATGAGTAACACACATACATATGAGGTGAAGTTGCATATCTTCGTGGATGTAGATTGGGTGGGCAGCCCAACGGACATAAAGAGCACATCAGGGGGGATCTTTAGTATCAGATCTACAACTATTTCTTGGTACAATAGAAAGTAGAGATTTGTGGCACTCAGTTCAGAGGAAGCAGAATACATGGCAGCGAGTCAAGATGCATGTGAGGCTATCTGGATGAGAAAGATCTTGGTTGGTTTGTTTGGTTCTCATTTTGATCCAACATTGATTCATTGTGATAATCAGAGTTGCATTAAACTCTCGATTAATCTTGTGTTTCATGATAGATCTAAGCATATAGATATCCGGTATCATCATCTTAGAGATTGTGTGCAATGAAAGATCACGTTGCTTCAGTACATTCCTACAGAAGATCAGGATGTAAACATTCTGATGAAGGAGATCACCAGGAGCAAATTTAAATACCATAGAGATAGGATCAGGGTGAAGGATAATCCCTTTCTTGTTGAGAGGGAGTGTTGAGATTCAACAGGAAGATCCTAGTGAAAATTATGCACCTACAATAGGATGGAGCCTCAAGCTATGTTTAGGTGGAAGTCTATTTATAGATGATGTCTATTTATAGATGGTGAATGAATTCTATTTATAGATGTATGTCGAATATTATTATCCCTTAATAATAGTTGGACAATAATATTAATCTATTCTCAATGAGCACTTGGAAATAGTTAACTGAAGTGGCAAATCAATTAGCTATAGGAAATTCGAGTTCAAAGGTTGACTGGTGGGACATCCAAGTTGAATTAGTTGTAAATGAGTGATTTGAAGTTGTAATAGAGTTGGATGTGTATTTATGTGAGTTGTGAAGTAGTTTAACTCAATTAAGTGAGTTAATCTTAGTTGTACTAGTTGTAACTGAACTTACACTAGTGAGAGATCAGTAAATTAATTATTAATTAATTCACAATCAGTGATCTCACATGAAACTGAAGATTTACCACTATTAACTACATGCATGTCAAATCCAGTGGAGACCCAGTTGAGATAACTGGTGAAAGGGATAGATTGGCTATCAATTGTGATTTGAGTGAAGTGCACTCATTTAATCACACACACAGTGGATGTTCCCATGAGGAATGCATAGCCTAGGCAAGAGGGAATTCAAATTCATTTGCAGGTTTTCCATTAGCAGGGATTGCACAGAGGAGGCAGGTTGTCTGGAGGCAGTAAATTGGCACATGCATTTGCCAATTTTGGTATGATAGTGTGAGACAATTGTTATTGTACTGAGAGCTCTTGGATTAGAGTTTTGTATGATATTGTTTCATGATCCATGATATAAACATAATATATGATAGTGGGGTTTTTAGATTTATGCTTTCCCAATAAAAACATCTGTGTTATGTGTGATTGATCTTTCTTCTTGATATTGCAATTGACGATCGTGTTTTAAATTATGCAAGAATATTTGTAGAAGCGATTATGTATTTAACAATGGCATATAATTGTTAGATCAGGAGAATCCAGGCAATACATAATTTGTATTAAAATTTCTACATTAAATGCCACAACGATGCCATTTTGGAGATCTATGGTTTTTCATTCAAGACCAAAGACAAAACTAGTGATACTAAGCTTCGAGAGTAAAGAAAATTCAAAAAAGCAACTTTATTGGCAATATATATAAATTGTATTGTTTTAGTGTTTAAAGTTAGAAATCAATTTTAAGTATTTACAAATTATGTGGAATTCTTATTTATTTATGTTATGGGTGTAAACCTAATATTTGTAACTCCAATAGTGACTCATATTGGAACTCGAGCCTAGTGAGGAAAATATTGTAGCGAATGAAGAACACAATTACACAATCTAGAAGAATATATAAAATTATAAACAATTGTACCAAGTTATTTCATAGATATGCAAACAATATGAAAAAAATAAACTTAGTTTGGAAATTTGACAAAGGAAATGATAGTTGGGAAACAAATTTTAAGGATATTGCAGATGGATTCAATTATTTCTCAAACCTTTTCAGATAAGACTCTTGGGCTACAATTGCTAAGTCAATAAGGCTTTCAAACACATTTCCTAGTTTTTTCAATAACAAGGACAATAAAGAGATAATGAAAGAGATGGGAAAAGATGAATTGCAACAAACTTTGCATGGTTTTCAAAAAGAAACAATTCTAGGGCCAAATGGCCTTCTCGTCGAATTCTTTTTAGGTTGTTATGATTTCATAGAAGAAGACTTAAGAAGGGTGGAAGAGGCCACCAAAATCATAGGAAAAATGATTGGTGCCTATAACACTACCTCTATAGTACCAATCCCTAAAGAGGATAATCCAACAACCTTTGAAAAATTCAGGCCAATATCCTTATGCAATTACAAAATTATATCAAAATTTATTGCAAGAAGACCAAAAAGTGTTTTATCACTCTATCAAGGCCAAATATTGATGGTAATGAAAGTGGACCTCTCGAAAGCATATATTAGGGTAATTTGGATTTACCTTAGACTTATTCTTATTCACTTGGAATTCTCTCGTTACCTTAGACTTATTCTTATTCAAAAGTACACCCTCCAAGGGTCCACAAGTCACAAGTATCATTACAAGTAAGCTGTATTTAATAAAATAACCACCCAAACATGTGCATCAAATCCCCCCTTTTCAAAATAAAAAAATGCTCAAAGACCTTATGCAACTTGCCCAATTTAGGTATGAGAGGGTTGTCATGGTGCCCTATTGGGTAGATTATCCCCCAAGTAAAGGAGTGTTTCCCAAGAGGACCTTCTCTAAGCCATGTGAAAGAGTATGATGTGGAGGGGGGTATGAATTTTGGGCATGAGTTTTCTTGACATATAAGGGCTCATATTGTCTCATTTATGGGTGCCTTTGTAGAGGGTGTGTTGCATCTTCATTGTCAATGCAACCTTTTTCCAAGCCCTTTTATTTGCCATTAATTGATTTAAGGTACATACATTGAGTACTATATGCAAGGGAAAGTAAAGAGCACCATAATTCCACTTGAGGCTAGAACACATTGAGTGCCATGTGCAAGGAAAGTAAAAGACACCGCAATGCATTCCCTCAACAAGCGAGACATTTATTAGTTTTGTGTTTTATTGTAAAAGTCTTTGATTTTTTTATGGAGAAGCATTTCATTGCTCTCAGGACCATTAGGGTGAGCATATGGAGGAAAATTCATTGGATTTTATCTTTTTCCAGCTACAAGCCTCCCGACCTTCAACCCCTTCTTCCCATGAAATGAGGTACAACCCTGTCATCATAGTATTCTCCCTCCTTCTGGGAGAACCCTCTAGCACAGAATCTCACCTTGTATCTATCAAAGATTCCATTTATAAGTCTTCACATATTCTTAAATGGATCATATCATTAGGGATTAGCTCCCTCCTAATCCTAACTTCATGCTTGAATGAGAAATATCTATAACTTCCTTGTTTTTATTTCATGACTACATGTTTCTGCAATCAATTCCCTCTATCTGAGAGAGTCCATGTTGTCGTCGGCTACATCTCTCTTTTCTTTCTGCAAAGTGCCATAAGACTGTTCTAATTTCCTTTTGATTACTGACTTCCTTCGAGTCTGACTTCCTCTGAGTCTCTTTAAGTTTGTTTCTGTCTGTTCTGATTGCTTCCCATCTGGCAGTTGTTGCAAGTATTGTGTCATCCTCATAAACTTTTTCTATGACAACTTTTGCAAATACTGTTCATCAAGGTTTGTCAACATATTTCACAAGGGTACGTGCCCAGAACAAGACAAAAAGAAAAAGAAATATCCAAGACAATATGTTTATGATAGTAAATTGAAACAAGAATAAGGACACAGATAGAGGCAATTGCTACAAGTCTATAAAGACATCTTCATGAGATAACCTTCATGAGACAACAAGAACAACAATGTTTTTGATACAACATGTTTTATATGAAGGATAGTTTCTTGGTAGCATTACTAAGATGATCTTGTTTGAGAACAAGAACAAGAAATATCTCCTAGAGTAGGTGTTAGTTCATATTTGCAAATAAGTACACTGAGTAGTATAAGCTACTTAAGTGACAATAATAAGGATGTCAAACTTGATATGCAAACCTAGAGTCTTTCTATTGTTCCACTTGAATTTCTTTTCTTCTGAGACAAGTATCCTTTCCGACCTATCCCTTAAACTTAAAACAATATGCTTTCTTGACTGAAAACTGAGTTAGAGAATACGATCTCAACCTTATAATATCTTGACTAAAGTCAACTTATAACTTTTACTAGAAGTTCATAATGCCATAACGACCAAAGATATATCAATTCAAACCTGGAGAGTGTGTTGATCTTATGAATGCACTGAATCCAAGATCACTGCTTTGGAAAAGATTCCTTGTACATTCCCTACAAACACACTCATGCTAATGATAAAAATTAAAAGAACATGTATATGTACATACCTTTGTTACCCAACTGTGACGGTAAACCTTAGAATGACTTTTCTAGACCAAAGGTTTAGCTGCTAAAGGATTGGTAAACCTCATAATGTTCCTTTTAGTAGATTTCTCTTAGGCACAACATACACTTTCTTCATGCTAGGTCTTTTGTCTTCATAACTTCCTTCTATTTTGACTTTTGACTGGTCAACCTTAGATTTTGACTTGGAACGTTGACTTTGACCAAAATTTCAAACTTCACATATTGGATAGTTGAGAGTACTAGGAGGTTTGCTAGGATAGGGAGCACTAGGTTATCTAGGAATTAGGTCAAGCACTTCACTTAAGGTGCCTCGACACGAGGGTTAGGGTTTCATTGTTGCAACAAAACTTTGACTACAACTGCAACTGTAACTGATCAAATCCTCCCAATCTACCTTTGAGTGGTTAGGTTGTCCAAAGATAGTGTGTGCCCATAACATGTTAGAATGATAGGTGTGCTCGTTTTTTCGTAGACAATATATCAATAGTTTCACCCAACCATAGGCACACAGGCCACCCCCAAGCACCTTAACCTTGATAGAGAGAATAATTCCAGAAGAAAACCCTAGAACCAATAGCCAACCAAGGTAGTGTACCTCTCTCCAAAGCTAGCATACCAACCAGAAAGTCCAAACTATAACCAAAGCAGAAAGTCCAAACCATAATGCAAGACTAAGTCACTACTGCAAAAATTGCAGTTCTCCTCCAGTCATGTGCAACACTTTTCCTTATGCAGTTGTGAGATTGAGTGTGTCAAATGAACTCTAGCGCCCTCTTATTTATAGTCCTTCAAGTGACCTAATTGGGTTGACTTCTACTTCTGGAGGATAATAACTCAATATTAATTATTCTCCTGAGCAAACTTGTCTTCTAGGGTTATTATCCAACATTTTAGGATTTCTCCTACTTCCCAGAATATTCTAGCCCCGTCAAAGGTTATATGTAGAGGTTAATACCTTCTACAACTACCATAATATCAACATTGACTACGAGGATACTTTTTCTCCTATGGCAAGATATACTTTAATAAGGGTTGTTATTTCAATAGCTATTGTGATGAAATGGAAGGTTCATGAGATGGATGTGAAGACAACATTTTTGAATGGGGTAATAGAGGAAGAGGTTTACGTGGAAAAACCACAAATATTCAAGACACATGACAGGGAGACGCATGTGTGTAGGTTAAAGAAGGCATTATATGGATTGAAGCAGGCACCGAGAGCATGGTATGGTCAGATTGATGGTTTTTTGATGAGCTTGGAATTTACCAAGAGCAATGCAGATTCTAACCTTTACTTCAAGGTTGAGGATCATGGACCAATGATATTACTACTATATGTGGATGACCTGTTCTTGACAGGAGTGGAGAAGCTCATCACTGAGTGTAAGAGAAAATTCATTGCATAGTTCGAAATGAAATACCTAGGTTTGATGCGCTACTTTTTGGGTCTAGAGGTATGGCAAAGGAAGAATGAGATCTTCCTAAATCAGGGAAAATATGTTGTGGATATTTTGAAAAGGTTTAGGATGTTGGATTATAAATCCATGGCTACACCGATGGCATCAAATATGAAGTTGCTGGATGATACGACTTCATAGGTTGTGGATGCTACATTATACAGGCAGATGATTGGATCATTGATGTATTTGACAAATACAAGACCATATATATGTTTTTTTGTGAACACCCTGAGTCAGTACATGGTTGACCCAAGACGTGTTCACCTGATTGCAGTAAAACATGTGATGAGATACCTTAAAGGTACAATGGATTATGGGCTCAAGCATGTTGCAGACAATAAGATCAGTCTACTTGGATATTCATATTTAGATTGGGCTGGTAATGTCGCTAACCAAAAAAGTACATTAGGATGTTTCTTCACTTTGGGATCCGGTATGATTTCATGGATCAGTAAGAAACAATCATGTGTAGCACTCAGTACGTCTGAGGTAGAGTATGTGGCAGCATGTGCAGTAAGTCGTGAAGCAGTGTGGCTTTATAAATTGTTGACTAGATTATTCGATATTGCGATGGAGGCGACCTGTATCTTGTGCAACAACCATAGTTGTATAAAGTTCTCAGATAACCTGGTGTTTCATGATAATTCGAGGCATATCAAAATCATGTATCACTATATCAAGGATAAGGTGCATAAGGGAGCAGTGAGGCTCCAATATGTGGTTACTGATGAGCAGGTTGCGGATGTGCTGACAAATCCATTGTCAAGGACAAAGTTCGAGTACTTCAGGGACATGCTCGACGTAGTCCCTCTTAAGAGAGAGTAATGGCTTTAGATGTTATCACAGGGTAATGGATGTCATGATGACATGCTTTAACTATTGGAGAGCTACCCACCAGCCCTAGATGCATGTTGAAGCGACGAGGTACAAATGTTATTGCAGGGTACTGGATGCCATGCATAAGATATCTGAGTTTTCTACGGGAAACTGGATAGTCTCATGATGACATGCTGTAGCTATTAGAGAGCTACCCACCAGACCTAGATTCATGTTGTGAAGTCACTATGGATTTCCTGTGATGTATATATTCGTGTGTCCGACAGTCAATGGTCATGAGCTCGTATGGATGGAGAAAATGTTAGGGTTATTATCCAACGCTTTAGGGTTTCTCTTTCTAGCCTTGTCAAAGGTTATATGTAGAGGTTAATACCTTCCGCAACTACCATAATATCAACATTGACTGTGAGGAGACTTTTGCTCATGTGGCAATATATACTTCAATAAGAGTTGTTCTTTCAATAGCTACTGTGATGAAATGGAAGGTTCATCGGATGGACATGAAGACAACATTTTTGAATGGGGTAATAGAGGAAGAGGTTTACGTGGTACAACCACAATGATTCGAGACACATGACATGGAGACACGTGTGCAGGTTAAAGAAGGCATTATATGGATTGAAGCAAGCATCGAGAACATGGTATGGTCATATTGATGGTTTTTTTATGAGCTTGAAATTTACCGAGAGCAATGCAGATTCTAACCTTTACTTCAAGGTTGAGGATGATGGAATAGTGATATTACTACTATATATGGATGACTTGTTCTTGACAGGAGTGGAGAAGCTCATCACCGAGTGTAAGAGAAAACTCATTGTAGAGTTCGAAATGAAAGACCTAGGTTTGATGCACTACTTTTTGGGTCTAGAAGTATGGCAGAGGAAGAATGAGATCTTCCTAATTCAGGGAAAATATGTTGTGGATATTCTGAAGAGGTTCAGGATGTTGGACTGTAAATACATGGATACATCGATGGAATCAAATATGAATTTGTTGGATGATACGATTTCAGAGGTTGTGGATGCTACATTATACAGGCAGATGATTGGATCATTGATGCATTTAACAAATATACAACCAGATATATGTTTTGCTATGAACACCCTGAGTCAGACGTGTTCACCTGATTGAAATAAAACACGTGATGAGGTACCTTAAAGGTACAATGGATTGTGGGCTCAAGTATGTTGCAGATGGTGAGATCAGTCTACTTGGATATTCGAATTCAGATTGGGCCAGTAATCTTGCAAACCAGAAAAGTACATTAGGATGTTGCTTCACTTTGGGATCCAGTATGATTTCATAGATCAGTAAGAAACAATCATGTGTCACACTCAGTATGACTGAGGCAGAGTATGTGGAAGCATGTGCAATAAGTCGTGAAGAAGTGTGGCTTTAGTTGCTGATTGGATTATTCGAATATAATAATTCGATATTGCGATGGAGGTGACTTGTATCTTGTGCAAAAACCATAGTTGTATAAAGTTTTTAGAGAACCTGGTGTTTCATGATAAGTTGAGACATATTGAAATAAATTATCACTATATCAAGGATATGGTGCAGAAGGGAGCAATGAGGCTAGAATATGTGGCTACCGATGATCAGGTTGTAGATGTGCTGATAAAGCCATTGTCAAGGATGAAGTTCAAGTACTTCAAGGACAAGCTCGACGTAGTCCCTCTTAAGAGGGAGTAATGGCTTCAGATGTTATCGCAGGGTAGTGGATGCCATGATGACATGTTGTAACTATTGGAGAGCTACCCACCATCCCTGGATGCATGTTGAAGAGACGATGTACATATGTTATCATAGGGTACTGGATGTTATGCATAAGATATCTGAGTTTTCTATGGGAAACTGGATAGTCTCATGATGACATGTTGTAGCTATTAGAGAGCTACCCACTGACCTTGGATGCATGATGTGAAGTCACTATGGATTTCCTATGATGTATAGATTTGTGTGTCCAATAGTCAATGGTCATGAGCTCGTATGAATGGCGACAATTTTAGGGTAATTATCCAACATTTTAGGGTTTCTCTTGCTTCCTAGAATATTCTGGTCTCGTCAAAGGTTATATGTAGAGGTTAATACCTTCCAAAACTACCATAATATCAACATTGACTACGAGGATACTTTTTCTCCTATGGAAAGATATACTTCAATAAGGGTCGTTCTTTCAATAGCTACTGTAATGAAATGGAAGGTTCATCAGATGGACGTGAAGACGACATTTTTGAATGGGGTAATAGAGGAAGAGGTTTACTTGGAACAAACACAAATATTCGAGACACATGACAGGGAGATGCATGTGTGCAGGTTAAAGAAGGCATTATATGGATTGAAGCAGGCACCAAGAGCATGGTATGGTCGGATTGATGGTTTTTTGATGAGCTTGGAATTTACCAAGAGCAATGCAGATTCTAACTTTTACTTCAAGGTTGAGGATGATGGACCAGTGATATTACTACTATATGTGGATGACTTGTTCTCGACAGGAGTGGAGAAGCTCATCACTGAGTGTAAGAGAAAACTCGTTGCAGAGTTCGAAATGAAATACCTAGGTTTGATGCACTACTTTTGGAGTCTAGAGGTATGGCAAAGGAAGAATGAAATCTTCCTAAATGAGGGAAAATATCTTGTGAATATTCTGAAGAGGTTCGGGATGTTGGACTGTAAATCCATCGGTACATCGATGGAATCAAATATGAAGTTGTTGGATGATATGACTTCAAAGGTTGTGGATTCTACATTATCCAGGAAGATGATTGGATCATTGATGTATTTGACAAATAGACGACCATATATATGTTTTTCTATGAACACCCTGAGTCGGTACATGGTTGAACCTAGACATGTTCACTTGATTGCAGTAAAACATGTGATGAGGTACCTTAAAGGTACAATGGATTATGGGCTCAAGTATGTTGCAGACAGTGAGATCAATCTACTTGGATATTCAAATTCAGATTGGGCCAGTTGTGTTGCAAACTGGAAAAGTACATTAGGATGTTTCTTCACTTTGGGATCCGGTATGATTTCATGGATCAATAAGAAACAATCATGTGTAGCACTCAGTATGGCCGAGGCAAAGTATGTGGCAACATGTGCAGTAAGTCGTGAACCAGTGTGGCTTCAGAAATTGCTGACTGAATTATTTGATATTGCGATGGAGGCGACATGTATCACTATATGAGGGATATGGTGCAGAAGGGAGCAGTAAGGCTCCAATATGTGGCTACTGATGAGTAGGTTGTGGATGTGCTGACAAAGCCATTTTCAAGGATGAAGTTCGAGTACTTCAGGGACAAGCTCGACGTATTCCCTCTTAAGAGGGAGTAATGGCTTCAGATGTTATCGCAGGGTAGTGGATGTCATGATGACATGTTGTAACTATTGGAGAGCTACCTACCGGCCCTGGATGCATGCTGAAGAGACGAGGTGCAAATGTTATCACAGGGTACTGGATGTCATGCATAAGTTATCTGAGTTTTCTACAGGAAACTGGATAATCTCATGATGACATGTTGTAGCTATTAGAGAGCTACCCACTGGCCCTGGATGAAGTCACTATGGATTTCCCGTGATGTATAGATTCATGTGTCCGACATTCAATGGTCATGCGCTTGTATGGATGGCAACAATGATAGAGTCTGTGCTGGATAGAATACCTTCCTCATTAAGAGGGAGTTTTTGAGATTTTATGTAATTTTGGAAGTTATTCTAAGTGTAATTGTGAAAGGGTTTATTGATAAGTGATGTCTTTTAGGTCTTTTAGAGTATAAATAGAGGTTATATCGAGTCATTTTGAGATCACTCATTGAAGATAAGTACAAGAGAGTAGTGCACACTTATCTAGGAGGCTATTCTTCGTTAGTCTCTGGATCTCTTTGGTCTTGATTTCGTGAGAGAGCATTGTATGACATTGTACATATTGGAGTGTGATCCTTTTGCATATTAAATAATAATAAAATAATATAATACTTTAACTGTTGGAAAAACATGAAAACATCAACATAATGTTATTTAATTTCTGTAAACTGAAAATGATGTTTTATTGGATGTGAAAATCATGGTTATGTTTAAATCTGAAACTGTATTAGTTTGGATTATACTAGGTTTGACCCCTGCAAATTATTCGTAAAAAGGTTTTGTCTCCAAAACAGAAGATAGCATTGAAAATTACTTTGCCTTTTATTATTTCTTTTCCATGCGGCCATCTGCTCACAAATGAATGCTCCATCAGCTTCCTTGTTCAACGATGCCATTAATGCTGCAAGGGTATCGGAGCAATGGCACTTGTGCCTTTGGATAATCAGACCCCAGCAAAAATCTAATTCCTCAAGAAGGTCTTGGAGCTCTTTCTTCCTCCAACAATAGATGCATTGTTTTTTTATGTTTGAAATTCTGAAGCATACTATATTTTCATAATGATCAAATTCTTTATAGAGCTTAGGAAGATGCCATCCTCTAGGTTGTGTGTAAAATCGTTTCTTGTATTTTGTTGAACGCTTCTTCTATGTGTCAAAGTGAATAATACAGTACACGAGCCAATTTCTCCTTCTGGATGTGTCTATGAATTTAATATTGTTTCTCTTGAGGCCTACTTCTCTTTAGAGTTTTCTAACATTTGTTTAATGGTTCTCTTACTTCTTACTTCCTGAATATTTTATTCTAAGTCAAAGATTACACATGGAAGTTAATACCTCCTTCACTACCAAAACACCAACAAGAAGAACAATTCGAATCCCTATTCTTGACTTGCTTTGGCAGATTTTCCATTACTGCAATTTTAAAAATTCTTTGTAAACAATTTAAAACAATTTTAATGATATTCACTTTTATATCCTCTTCTCCATAAGAAGTAACCATTGATATCACTTAATTTGTTTGCAATATCTTTAAGCCACCTGAAAAAGAGTTCAGGTTCTTTCTTCCTCCATGTTGTGAATTTTCATTTGAAGATGCTGACAAGTATTAGAATGGATATGCCAAATATCTATATGCTGCATAGATTGCAATCTCCTCCTTAAGACCGAGATGCAGGAAAACTCTTTCTTTATATTATAATGAAATGATGAAATAATACCCTTACTTCTGCTAGATTTTTTTTTCTGCTCTATAAAAGTATACATGCATTTTTCATAGACTTGGTGTAGGCCACTAGATTAGATTTCAGTGCCATCTATGACCTTTGCTCCATTGTCGGGGCAGTTTGCATGTACTATTGGTTGGGTAAGTTAGAAATCAAGGGTGGACAACTGAATAGCATGGATGAAATAAAGAAAGTTTGTCATGCTGGGGTTGGATTCATCTTTGAATCTGTCCAATACCGTCTTCATATGACACAAAGTCAGGTGCTTTTTAGCTCTCCACAGAAAGTAAGATTTCCGCAGCAAAAATGCGTACAACCATTTGAAAGAAGAATAACAACTTGCTCATATGCTATCCTGAAGGAATTGAACTTACTAATCCTGATTAACTTGACATTAGTGCAATTCAAAATTGATCTAACTTGAGGTTGATTCCCTTATTGAAAAGAACCATTGGAAGCACACATCCAATCAATTGATAGAAAGTAACTCACTTTAGAAGGTGAAAGTTGTTGCCGTGGGATATAATATTGACACCATGCAGTCACGTGGACACAAGATGTTGGTAAAATGTACTTATTGAATCCCAATAGATGCCAATGAATCCAAATAGATGCTACACCAAAATGGTATTACTAACTAAATTATGATGATAGAGGAAAATCGTGAAGATACTGTGGAGGTGTTGTTAATGGCGGACACTCGATCCAACAGAAGCCTTTCAGATACTGTTTGATACAATATAACAAGAATCTGAAATGGGTTCTCTGTGTTGACACTCGATCTTCGAGCTCTCAGATTTGCCATGGATTCCTGAAGTTCAAGGGGCTCCTCGTGCATTGGCTGAGGCCCTCTACGTTTCAAAAAATGCAAGAGGGTCGCAGCAAGAAGAACACCTCCTACATCGGCCAGTCCATCCTTGAGAGAACCTCCAGCAGAAGGCCAGAGACCCATTTCATCTCCCAGCTTCTTGACAGCCCCTATGGTAAGAGAGAGAATGCATCCCACAGGGGCAGCCCATCTGTAGAGTAGCTTGGATGGAGTGAGGGAAAGCATTATTGTGTAAGCACACATAATGACTATGAAGAAGCAAACGGCCAAGTGTTGTAGCTTGTCCACTGCAATCCAATAGTCTTCCATGTTTCTGCCTCTGCCTTATGCACATTTGCTTGTCAAGTCTTGTTAATAATTACGTCAAAAGGCGTATACTTATTGGAGATGGGCACAATTAATGATCTTTTAATCTTAAATTATAATTTGATGGCTACACATTAAAGATGCTCGTATATTCTTAGTCATCCTCCAAAATCAATGATTTCAGATTTATTGTCCATAACTTCCTTGCATTTATGAATGCATCCTGTTTACTTTTTAACATTTACCTAATCATATTAAGAAATTACTATAACATCATATGATTGTCACAGAACGTTTCCTCTACGTCAAATTTTCTCAATTGTAAGCCTTTCAACGTTCACCAACAGCAAATTAACGGATTTGCTAATATTAAGTGCAGTATACAATCTCCTCACCCGAAGTCTGAGTGGATGACCATCTTATAATTGATTTTGATATGGTGCACGATCACCCGAAGTCTGAGTGGATGACCATCTTGTAATTGATTTCGATATGGTGCGTTGTCAATACAATCTCCGTTAACGATTACGATCACACGAAATCTTGTTGAAGTTCTGAAGATTTCATTGTAGTCGATTAATTTTTTAATAATCATCGATTTTTTACTCGATAGGCGTCCCCTCTATGGGAATTGATGGATTAATTAACTTTTTAATCATAAATCTTAATCTTATGGTCAACAATGAAAGATGCTGTCATATTTTTCGTCGTCTCAAATCAATGAATGAGATTTAATTTCATAACTTCCTTGCATTTTCACATTTACCTGTTTACTTTTTCACATTTACTTAATATGATTAAGGAATTGCTGCCCTAACCATTGATTACCACGTTTAATTGATTAAGCAGGATTAATATGTAAAGAGCGCTTCGTTTTCACATTGATTATTTAACTCGGATTAACAATGAACACGATTTTATGAATGTCAAGAGTTGGATGTGAAGCGTTGGATGTGGATAACACGTTTCATCTTTGGACAGGTTTAAGTTGCGCGGGCGTAATTGTAACAGTTATCATACAGTAAGAGTAAGCGAGGATTCATACAGTTGCGGCGGGATGATTCAAAGACTCGACGTGGAATGGTCTGATGCCTGCGTTTCTAGGTGGACAATGGCGGGTTTCAATTTAAATTAATTCGCTTAGATTAAAAATATTTGAAGCATATGTAAAGACTTTGGTTGGGTTTTAATGCAGTTCGAAATAACGTATTCACCCGTCTTTGGCCGAACATGTTCGCTTTTTCTTGGAACGCTCAACGACCAAATTTAATTGCATTCGATGGTGTGAACAATCAAATTTAATTAATCTGCTAGGTTTTTTTCATTCATATATTAACAGAACTACACCAATGTATCCTGGAGCCAAAACCCTATCTGACGTATTAAACGAAACCCTAAGTAAACTAGAATATCTTTTATGCGTGTGTGAATGCCCGGGAAATAAGAAAGAATTTTATCTTGTGAAAAATATGATCTGATCGGTGAGAACAGTAAACCCTATCTGACGTATTAAACGAAACCCTAAGTAAACTAGAATATCTTTTATGCGTGTGTGAATGCCCGGGAAATAAGAAAGAATTTTATCTTGTGAAAAATATGATCTGATCGGTGAGAACAGTATTACTTTCAACATGATAATCCTATTTTGACAATGACACAACCCGAGTTGAACATTGGAAGATCCCCGAGCATTCCAAGTGTCATTCTGTCCATCCGGTTACGTTTTGGCAGTTTTCACCGAGTCCAACCATATAATTTTGGGCAGAATCATATTTTTTTTTTAAGTTTTAAAATATCTTTAATATATTTGGATAATACAAATTTAATTACTCAAATTTATATATTTAACAATTTTTAGTTTAATTTTGAGCAAAATTAAATATATTTTAAAAAACCAAAACTTAAAACTTTTACAGTGCCCTTTTTCTAATTAAACTATTGGAATGAATAACCTATTCACATTGAACTTTTTGGATGCAATGTTGTGTTAGCTAAGAACTTTAGAATTTGTACATGTCGGAAATGAAAGGTTTTTTTTTCCTCAAAATTGTTCTTACCAAAGCGTTATAGCTTTTATGGTTCTTCCTAACTATTTGTTATGCTAGCATCATAATAAATTTTATGGTTCTTCCTAACTATTTGTTATGCTAGCATCATAATAAATGTGGTTGGGTTTATTTGGATTAATATTAAGTTCTTGTAACAATGATATTGTAACAATGATATTATTATACATAGTGAATTTTTAGAAAGGATATTTATGTTATAAAAAACTTAAAAATTGTTTTAAAAATATTTAAGTTATTTTAAAAATGTAAATAGATACTTATAAATACTTGTGATGAAGATAATGACATTTAATTGATAAAATAATGATATTATTGTATATAATGAATCATAAAAATGAATATTATGTAGTTTTAGGCTATTCTTCAAGCATGGATCAATATTTCTTTTATGAAACAATTTGATATTATTATATGCAATGGACTTTAGTAATTGAAGTTTATGTGCCTTTATTTTTAAATAGCTTAAGCTATTAATGAAATGTCTATTTATAGTTTTTGAAACATTTAATTATACACATGGAATATGGATAAGCTTACCACGATATAGTGACGAAAACAATGATATGAAATTGATAAAATAATGATATTATTGTATATAATGAACCCTAGAAGTGGACATTATGTAATTTGGACACTAAGAATCAATCTTAAAATATTTGGGTTATTCTTGAAGCATGGATCCGTATTTCTTTTATGGAGTGTATGACAACAATGGAGTAGCCTTCCATTTTTGTAATTTTTAAAGGTCGGGGTTTTGAATGCCATTTTTTCCCCTAAAGATGTGGAAACTCTTTTCAACCTCTTAATCAACTATTGGGAAGTTTAGATGAAATTGTCATCTTTATGCCCATCAAGGTTGATTGATTGTTTCATTTTTCATGCTGCAATCCCTCGGCTATCTTCTTCAGCAAGAAGCTTTTTAGGGATTTATCAAAAGCATTCCCTTTTGGAACTAAACATTGGTTAGATTATTACGGACCATTTTTCTTATCAGTCATTCCTCTCTAGACAATACCATG
>ML794541.1:68090-105522 GCA_009831015.1 Picea engelmannii
TATGTTATATTATTTTCTATTTTATAAATAATTGTTATTTAATATTTATTTTATTATTGATAATCAATTGATAATTAATCATTTAATTAATAAATATCAATTTCTAATTAATTAATTTTTATTAATTAAATAATAAATAATAAATTTTTATTATTTAATAATTATAAATAAATAATTATTAATTGATTATTATTTAATTATTATTATTAATTGATTATTATTTAATTTTTTTTAATAATTTATTAATAAAATTATTACATATATTTATTATTATTATTTTTAATAAATTATTTAATTAATAATAATACTAACTAAAAAATTAATAATTTTATTTAAAATAATACTTTAGTAATTACAAAATAATAATTAATTATTACATTTAAAATGTATAAATGTGTTTATGGTTGTGGTCATGCATAAGTAAAAAGTGATTGATATACGCCATCGGTGCCATTCATTAAAAAAAGTGAAAAATGGCGCCGATCGGCGTATATCAACCACTTTTTACTTAATATGGTTGTTGCTAGTTTATATTCACATTTTACACATGTTTTATTTATTTTTATATTCACATTTTTATATTCATGTTTTATTGCTTTTAGATTTGAATATGTGATATCCAATTAAGAAATACATATTTATATTCATAATTAGTCACATTCAAATTATATAAATAAAACATATAATTTAAAGATAAATAAAATTTTATTAAAAAATATAATATAAAATTTTTATTTGAATAGTATTTAACATTCAAATTATATAAATAAAACATATAATTTAAAGATAAATAAAATTATATTTGGATAGTATTTAACATTCAAATTATATAAATAAAACATATAATTTAAAGATAAATAAAATTATATTAAAAAATATAATATAAAATTATATTTGGATAGTATTTAAAATATAGTGTTATTATTTATAACAAACATTTTCAAAATTTGAAATCTTGTTTTTTTTTTAAGTGTTTATATGATTTACATTTTCAAAATTTGAAATCTTGTTTTTGTTTTTTTAAGTGTTGATATGATTTTTTTTTGTTGATATGATTTATTTCATTTGATTGGGTAAAAATTTAAGATTTCAAAATTAAATAGAAAACAAGTTTTACATGGCAATCCTTAAGCCCACTTGGGTTGTATAAATAAAACATATAATTCAAAGATAAATGTAATTATTAAAAAAAATATAATATAAAATTTTATTTGGATAGTGTTTAAAATCTAATATTATTGCATACCCTAAACATTTTCAAAATCTAAAATGCTATTTTTTAGTTATTAATGTTGATATGATTTATTTCATTTGGTTGGGTAAAAATTTAAGATTTCAAAATTAAATAGAAAACAAGGGTTGCATGACAACTTAGCCCCTATCCAATGGGAAATATAAGTGGAACAAAGAAACTTAATATAACTAAATGCATAGATAATGAATAGTCTTTGTCAAAAGATAATTCATATAATAAAGAAAAATAGTATTATTGTTTATGTAAAGAGGACAATGATAAGAACAAACTAAAAACAAGTAAAACATTTAGTATAAAACTTTGTAAAAATAAGCAAAAAAGTAAACTCTTCAATGTGGAGTAAAACTTAGTAAATAAGTGAAATTAGGAGGTTAGCATTTGTGGGAAGCATGTAAAGTGTTTGGAGTAAAAACATTTAGTATAAAACATTGTAAAATGTTTGGAGATTACTAACTAATGCAAAGTGTTGAAAACATGTTTTTATTGATAATCAACTAATATTAACATAAAAAAACTTTTAACTTTTTACACATCTCAATGTTTTTAAGTATATACATATATTAGAAATAAGTGCATGTAAAGTGAACAAAACGCTTTTATGCATATGCTTAACTTAAAAAATATTGTTAAATATATATATCTTAGGCATAGACATATAGTCTGTATAGATATAGCTTCCGTAACTTCCGTGCCTCTGCAAAGGTATATCAAATTTATATTAAAAAGCCTACTATAAATGGCAGAAGAGAGAGTCATGCAAAATATCAAAAGCATCCTTTACAAACATGGAAAGAACAAGCTAAGATCTTACTATGATGCACCTAGAGTTCAAGCTTGTATGAAGCTTATACAATATTTCAAATTGTTTCCCAAAGTATAGTCTAAAAAAGATGCCTAATAGCAAGATGCAAAAATAAAACATGAGCTAATTAACTAGTTGTGAGTATCATTCCTACCTAACACTTCTTCAGTTTTTTCTGGTGATGATTTGAGGTTTGGAATATTTGGCCTCAGACTAGGAGAGGAAGCCTCCTCTGAATGAACTGTGTTGGAGCGATCTGGTGGTGGAGTTCCCGGTCTGTTTCACAATTCTTCTACTTCAAAATTGATGGCAACACGTTCATCTTGTAATTGATGTTGTTTTTGTCATTGCTCAGCTAGGATTTCCATTGTTGTGAACCGTTGAGTGGATAGTCCTTGGACTTGAATTTGCAAGGTCTGAATTAACTAGACTAGCTCGTCTCTTTCTTTTTCTCGTAAGTATTGTCTCCACCTTGCTACCCTTGTTTGACACCTCACCATATCCAGCTACCTATTAATTTTCTCTATGCAGTGTAGTCTTATATCTCATTTCCTTCGATTTTGAGCTTCCAAGTGTTGCTTTGAATTATGCATCCATACCTTGGACCAGGGTGGCGCACTTAACTTGCACTCACAACATGCGTGAGGCGTTACCTACGTCGTGAGGTGTATTTCCTCCATCAAATCCATACAATATGAATTGATTTCACATGCCCAAAATATATGATGATGAGGGGTGGCACAAGCTCCACTATGCTCAATTATGTACACTATTAGTTCTGATGACGTTTTCTCCTGTTGATCTAGTACAATTCCCATTAATCCTAGAGTTTGAACAATCCAACAAAGAGGTCGATTCCTTCCTAAATTGATCTTAACGCATGCATAATTTTCTAAGGGAGAATGAATTGGCCTGATATGAGGGCCTAGGGGAGAAGTACAATGCAAGATTTTTGCATGGGAGGTGCAATTTCCCTTGGAGTTAACGTCATTTCCATCTCGTGTCATCATTGCACGAATGAGAGATGAGATGTAATCCACTTGACATGTACCCTCCCTAACAATTCCAGAATTTTCTTCTAACTTTCCTTTCTCAACAAGCTTCCTTATTCTTAATGCCTTCAATATTATATTGGATCATGGGATATGGACTTCCATGGAACAATAATTGACCTTTAGTGTTCTGAAAGGATCCCTTAGAGCTCAATTTTCTTGTGCATATGATATGGTGTTATTATGTCGTAGAATATGTAGAGGGACAAAGGAATGAAGAGCTTCCACCTCATAGTGAATTCGTTGGAATCTTGATGCAAGTTTAATCTCTATTGGCATCAAATTTTTCCTTAGATAACTTATGATTACCATGGAATCCCCTAGTATTGAAAGTGAATTTATTCCTTGTTTTCAAACCTGCTTCATACCTTAGAGTAGAGGATAATCCTCGACTTGATTATTAGTCTCTTGTCAAACATTCCAAGAGAAAATGAGCTTGATACTTCTTTCTAGGGAAAAGAGAATCCCACCCACTCTTGTCACCTCAGGGTTTCCTTTGGAGGCATCATCAAAACATAGGATGTGCATCGGTTGTGATTGTTTCCAGTTTTTAAATTCATGTTTAGAGATGTGCAGATGCCAAGGGGGGGAATTAGCTTGGGGATTTTTTGTTCCGAGGGTGCTATCTTGCCTGCAATTTGGGATGGGAAAAATCTGTTTGAACCATATCTCCTCCTCTATATTCATTTGGTGTTGTTCTGGCCATTTTTGTTGCTTCTTACTAAAATGTTCCACCAACAAGCCTAAGATTTTGGAGGCAACCACCACCAGGGGGGATTGCACATCAGTGAAGACTGCCCAATTTTGAGCTAGCCAAATTTTCCAGGATACATATTTAGGCAGGGATAGAAAGATGTCCTTGAAGGATTGCTTGTTTTTCATGGATCCTTGATGTGATGCATGCCATTTGAAAAATCGATTATTGATCCTCCTTGGTCATCTAATATGAGGTGAGAGAGATTGGAGTACCAGGGTCCACACCTCCTTAGTGAATGAACAATCCATAAATAGATGGGTGTTGGTTTCTTCAAAACTACGACACAAGGCACACCAGAATGGGTCGTTGAATCCTCTTTTTTGCATATTTTCACTTGTTAGAATTTTGTTATGCACCGATAACCAACAAAATATATTTATTTTGGGTAGACTATCAAAATTCCAAATTTTCTTCCACATCGATGATCTAGGAGGTAATTTGACTTGGGCCAGTACAAAAGCATAACCATCATTAACTGAGTATTGACCTTTACCCCAACCACGTGAGTCTTTATCCTTCAGGTGAATTGGATCATAACCCACCAGACCCTGGAAAAAATCAAGGAAGAGGCCCTGCAAATGAGAAGGGACATCCAAAATCTGCCAACCTGCCCAATATCTAGAAGGGAGCCACTTTGAGGTGTGATGTAAAGTAGTGATACCATGCCTCTAACTCTTGGTTGTGGAGCCTGATTATCTTCCTAATTCAGAGGTCTTTGTTTTTAACCATGTTCATTACACCATGAATACTTTACACCCCAGAAGAATGTACACTCTTCCACGCGGGGGAGTGCATAGGGGGGTTACCCCTTCTGCGGGGTCCGAGGGCAAGCAGGTCCTCGGTGGGGGTTCGGGGGCAAAGCCACCGAAGGAAAAATTGCCTTGTAAATGTATATTGTAATTTCATTGTAAATCTGGACCGTTCATTATAAGGTCGCAGATTTGACAGTAGAAGTTATGTTAGGGTTTTTTCCTCTAGAAGGAAACCTTCTTTTATGAGGGAAATATATTGCGGCTATGGATTATTGCAAGTATTGTATTCTGAGATAGGAGACTGTGAGAGAAAGAAGAGGAAGTTACAACAGGTTTGTTGTAGGTTGTATCCCTTCATTTGCTGGATAATAATAAAGGAAGGACCTGGCAATTTATCTGGTGGACGTAGCCCACACTGGGTGAACCATGTATATATGTGTCTCTTTTATATTGTGAATCTTCTGTGTTTTATTTCTACATTTGTTTTATTTTATTTCTTCGTGATCTTATTTTTCTAACAACTGGTATTAGAGAAAAAGGTAACTCGCAGGAAAAGAGGGTTCCTGGTTCGAGTGAGAGCAATGGCGGAAGATGGAAAGTTTAGGGTCGAGAAATTTAACGGCCAAAACTACCAGTTATGGAAGATGTAGATGGAGGATTATTTATATCAAAAGGATCTATTCCTACCATTGGGTGGAATAGCAAAGAAGCCGACAACCATGAAGGACGAAGAATGGGAGGTTCTTGATAGAAAGGCACTAGGAACGATACGGCTGAGCCTGGCAGTGTTGGTGGTTTTCAATATTTCGAAAGAAAAGACAATGAAGGATATGATGGATGCATTGGCTAAACTATATGAAAACCCTTGGCATCCAATAAGGTATTTCTAATGAAGAGATTATTTAATATGAAGATGTCAGAAGGTGGGTCTGTTGCAGATCATTTAAATGAATTTAATACTATTACTAATCAACTAAGTTATGTAAAAGTGGACTTTTATGATGAGGTCAGGGCTCTTCTAATCTTGTGCTCATTGCTAAAAAGATGGAATGGCTTGGTCATGGTTGTAAGTATCACTGTCTCTTGTTCAAACACTTTAAAATTTGATGATGTTGTTGGTGTTATCCTTAGCGAGGAAATGTGACGGTTCTAGGAACACCACAGGAAAATGATGTGTCATAAAGGATGAACATGAGAATCATGGAGCGTGCAAGGAGTATGAGATTGCATGTTGGTTTTCCCTTATAGTTCTAGGAAGATGCTGTAGATAATGTTGTTTACTTAATAAGCAGAGGACCTTCAAGCTCTTTGGATGGTAGAATTTCATAGGAGGCATGGACATGTAAAAAGGTAAACTATTCTTTTTTGAAGACTTTCGGTTGTGAATCATTTGTCCATATTAATAAAGAAAATAGAACAAAGCTTGAGGCAAAATCCAAGAAGTGTACCTTTATTGGATACGGTGTTAATGATTTTGGTTATTGCTTATGGGATTATGAAAATAAAAAAATCATTAGGAGTAGAGATTTCATATTCAAGGAGAAGGTCATGTACAAAGATCAGTAGCAGGGAATGAAACAAGAAAAATAAAAACTAGAATACACAGTGCTTGATGAGATCACTGGAAAAGAAACTCCAAAGGTACCAGAAAATCAAAATGTACAACAACGGGATCATCAGGCACCTCAAACTCTTGCAAGTGTTGTTAGAAGATCTACCAGGTTAAGTAGACCCCTAAAAAGGTCCAACACTTGTCATTATTTTCCAAGATCTACCAGGTTAAGTAGACCCACATAAAGTTCCAACACTTGTCATTATTTTCCAAAGTGCCTATTTTGTGTCTATAACCTGCTAAAAATATTTCCAGTTGCAAAAAATTATGTGTTCAAGCATTTCTTGCATCGTATGGATCCTAAAAAAAACTTTAGTTGTTGTGGAAACTAAAACCTTTCCCAAATTTGTCGAAAAAAATGTAGCAGTAGCAATGTCTCTTTCTCAAAACCCTTGTTACTCAACAACAACAACCACTCCAACTACAACAAGAGTTTCAAGCTAAAATGATGCAAGATATGATGAGTATGCTCCAACAATTCAGCACTCAAAAAAAATCTCTCCAATAGAGCCTACAAAATCAATCACTGTTAGAAAAACAGGACCGTGGAGCAATAAAATAAAACAAATACGGAAACAAAACACAGAATATACACAATACAATAGAGACATAGATTTATGTGGTTCACCCAGTGTGGGCTACGTCCACCAGAGAAATTGCCAGGTCCTTCCTTTATTACTATCCAACATATGAAGGGATACAACCTACAACAAATCCGTTGTAACTTCCTCTTCTTTCTCTCACAGTCTCCTATCTCAGAATACAATATTCTCCATCAACCATAGCCGCAATACATTTCCCTCATAAAAGAGGGTTGCCTTCTAGGGAAAAAAACCCTAACATAATCTCTATCGTTAGATCTGCGACCTTATAATGAACGGTCCAGATTTATAATGAAATTACAATATACATTTACAAGGCAATTTTTCCTTCGGGGGCTTCGCCCCCAAACCCCCATCGGGGGACGCTGCCCCCGAACCCCCGCTAGGGGCCCTCTTGCCCCCAGACACCCTAGTCAGGGGGATAGCCCCACCGAACACCGCAGAGGGGGTACCCCCTTTGCACTCCCCCGCGTGGAAGAGTGTACATACTTCTGGGGTGTAAATAGTTCATGGGGTATAAACACGACTGAAAGTAAAAGACCTCTAAATCAGGAAGATAATCAGGCTCCACAACCAACAATCACAACATCAACCTAGTATCCCCATTACTCAGTAGTCTTTCATGTTGGATATAAATCTTTTCGTCCCTAAATGGGGACACACTCGACTCTTAGATTCATAATCTGGAAGCCTACTTCAAAACAAAATGTATTTTGATAGAGGCCCACAAAATCTTTGTGTTTGAGGTACACGTGGAATAACATGCCCTCACATGGTCATAGATACACAACCTCAATCGTCTAATTGACATTTGGGATGATTTCAAAGATGTCATTTGTAAGTGGTTTTACCAGTTAGGGTATAAGGATGCAATGTTGGCATAGTGGTTGTAACTCCAATAGAATCCTAGACAATCATTTCAACACTTAACCAAGGACATTCATAGACTCTATATCAAACTCGAGGTAAGGTATTCTACAAATACCCTTTGTGTCAAATTCATTTCTAGTTTGCTTCCTCACAAAAAAATATAATTATAACTATATCCCATATTCTCCTTATTTCATTCCCTCCAACTAGATTTCAAAATCAAATCCAAGGCTAATTAATCCACCCAACAGGTACCATAACCCCTACATACAAAGGGCTTTCCTTCCCTTACTCTCTCAACCATCATTTTTTCTGCACCAATGGTAACAAGCCCACTAGCCAAGAGAAGCATATCCTCATTTCTCAATAATCTTTCATGTCGGATATGAATACTTTTATTCCTAAATTTAATGAAGCCTTAAACAGGAACAAGGTAGACTCCTAGATTCATAATCTAGAAGCCTACTTCTTAACACAACCTACTCTAATGGAGGACTGAAATATCCTTGTGGTTGTGGTACACATGGAAGAACATGCCCTCATGTGGTCATAGATACACACCTAACTACTAGCAACCTTCGACCCACCTCTGATTAACATTTTTTATGATTTCAAAGATGTCGTTGATAAGAAATTATACATGTTTGGGTACAAGGATTCAATGTTGGCCTAGTGGTTGTAACTCTAATAGACTCAGAGACAGTGAATCCAACACTTCATCCAAGACTTTCACACACTCTATATCAAACTTGAGGTAATGTATTCTACGAATATTCTCTATGTCGAGTTCATTTCTAGTTTTCTTCCTTGCAACTAAAAATAAATAAAACTCTCTCCCATCTTCTCATTTGATCATTCCCTCCAACTAGCTTTCAAAATCAAAGCTAAGGCTAATCAACCCGCCCAACGGGTACCATAACCCCTACATACAAAGGGCTTTGATTCCCTTACTCTCTCAACCACCATTGGTTCTACTCCAATGGCAATGAGCCCACTAGCCAAGGGAAGCACAAACACTAATATTATCATAGATAGTATGGGCATTTTGATGATGAATTAGTGCCTTGCAAGCCGATATGAAAAAGTATCTCTTTGCTAAATTGCAATATTTAACCGAAGAATCTACTCCCAAGGAACAAACAAAGAAAATTAATTTCCATGAACCTAGTTCCTTCAACCATCGTTGGTCCTCATCACTCAACAATATATTGATCTCCAGTGAAAATCTCTCTTCACTCATACTTTCAAGATTGAGCAAAAACATAAACAACCCATCACATGCAACTAAAAGAACCTGATTTCCTAGTAATTCGTCGACTCACTCCAACTCCCTACCACACCATATCCAAAGAAATATCATCTTGGATTGGTAAGGAAGTAGGTTCAACCACACCAATCACAAATAGGTGTTCTGTCACTTTTTCCATTGCACCCTTCATTGTGATATTATACCACAATATTGTTGTGACATGATTCTTGAAAATCCCTACCAATTTGATAGACAAGCACAATATGATGGGTTTTTCAACACCTACAAACTTCATAAGGGCAATAAAAGTTACGATATCTAATCAGGATCATTAGTGCTTAACATATAATAGGTTTTGTTACCCCCTGCCACCTAGGGGTAACTAGAGGAGATCATTCTTCATGATCCATATTGCAAACAATAATCCCAGAGGTGATGACCAACATCCTCCACAACCAAAAACCCCTCAAATGCATGTTCCTCATCATTTCTCAACTCATTCACTTCATTAGCAGACTCATCCGATGATGGTGGTCCAACACACATGAGGTACATTAGCCATTGTTTCATACAAAGTGTTTACATTTAATGTATTTGGAATTTAGATAAGGATCATGGGTTGAAGTCAAATAATGAATCATGATGCTTGGAAGTTATGCCTTTTCCCTTGTTTCACCTTGGTGGCCATCATATGTACTTTAGTCGAGTGTTGTCGCTCTTGGGAAAAAGGGGTACTACTGGGAGGCCTTGATAGGGGTAACATACCTCTACCTTTTCATACTCCACACTTTCCATCTATATTCCTCTTGTTTTCCTATATTTTGCCAATGGTTGTTACATGTATCCCAAAAAGGTCCATACTTCATTATCCTATGAGAAGGGGCTTGAATACCCAAGGTTGATGTAGTTGTAAGAAAGAATGGAAAGATCATGTTATAAATTCAAAATGAAAAAGAAAATAATGGGATATAAATGATAAATCAAAATCCAAGTTAGCTTGAGCTCTACCCCCTCACTATTAGGCCATCATCCCAAGTCCTAATGCACTGAATTCATATCTAAAGAAAGGACTTAATTGAATTATCATGATGCAATAAATGCATAAACCTAAAAAGGGGCTTGCAAAGAAAAACAATGAATATCAAAAGGCATGATAGGCATGATAGGGGTGGAAAGAAATAGTGTAGAGGAAAGGGTAACTCAATGCATTAAGCACTCCCTCTATAAACACACTCATGTAGATGAGCATCACACGTGACCTTGCATGTCAATGACACCATGACCATGAAGTAAACCCCAGGTCATACCACTCACTCACACTTACACTTTGATGGGTTTCCTAGGAAACACTCCTCTACTTGGGTACTGACACACCTAATAGGGTTCCATGATGATCCTCCCATTCTTAAAATTGGAAAATTACATAAAGTCGTAAGCTAGTGTGAAGTTTTAAGAAGATACCTAATGTGAATTACTTACATGGATTGTGCATTAAATTGTGACTCACTTTTTATGATTATAATGAATCTTTCATCTTTAATTCTAATGATTTTTTATGATTCTAATGACTCTTGTAGTCACTAAGCCCATGCTTGATGATGCACCCTTTGACATGGTCCTTTGGAGGATGTTGGTGATGCTTCCCTTGCACTTCATGGAAGAAGTTGGAGCCTTGATGATGAACGTTGGACCTTGTTATGACTTGGCATGTTTCTGACACCCTCTGACACACCCAGTGTTATCGGAATAGGACCAAAAGCAATGGAACCGACCTATTTTCGGCCAAAACCGGTCCAAATTGTTGATTCAGACCGATTTAGGTCGGCTTGGTAATGAGCTAGCGAATTCAATACCGAACTGACCGATTTTGTGTGAAATCAGTGGGTTCCATACGGGTCTGTACCGTGTGACTAGGGACCCACGAATTTCAATTTGTTTTTAAAAACACTAAATTGAGGGAGATGTTTCCTAATACCTAACTCTAGGGCCTTCTAAAACTTAGTAATTAATGGTAATATTAAATTCTTAAAGTTAAAGTGACTTTCTCCTCTTAATTTTTTTAAAAGATAAAGGAGAATGTCACGCTTACTTAAATTTTTAACATTACCATTAATTGTTTCAGAATGTTTGAGAGTGGTTCCAACCTCTTTGGACTTCATATGGAAAAAGTAGAATTTTAGGTCTCATTCAAAATTCAACAAACTTAACAATTTTTAGGGTTTCAATATTGACACAATTGCAATGTTTCCATTGGATTATGTCATGTATGATGGTATGGAATTGACATTTAATCAAGAGCACCAAGCCCTCTATGTACCTCAATGTTGGTGGCATTGATTATTCCTCTGTCATGACCCTAGTAAAAATGTACCCTTCACTCAAGTAAAATCACTTATTAGGCATGCTAAGTTTTTTCTATTTTATTTTAATGCTTAGAGGGTTAGAATAATGATGAGGAGCCTAATATAGACAACGATTTTGATGACATGTAGTTATTTTTTGTAGAATGATTTTTTTTGGACTCTAGGGGCCATTTAGAGTCTCGTTGTTGATGTATTTTCGTTCAGAGATGGATTGTTATCAATGATATTTTTGTTATATCCACCCTTACTTGCTATATACAAGAGAAACTTTTCATATTTGTGTATAATAGTTTGGATTCATATCGATGCACATGAATATATACACTTTTTTTGAAATTTGAATATTTTATATATTTTTTGATCAACCGGTTTTTTGGTCCGATATTTTTCTGGTTTTGGTCCAGTTCATGTTTTTGGGGTCAACTGGTTCGATGAACAATATGGTTATGATAACATTGGACAAAACTTGGACCTTGGACCTTGGACATTGCACCTGGGAGCTGGGATGTTGCATCATGATCTTGATGTGCCACCTAGAGAGCAAGAAACCCCCACCATGAATGTTGCACCCCTTTGAGGACATTAGGGTTTGGTTTGATGATGTGGCCTTTGATGATAATAGTACACCTCTTTGGAGAGTTCATGGAGCACTCTTCCTTAATGGCATCATGATTTGAACTAGGATATTACATATTTGGTGATGACATCACACTTGGGGATGTTGTGGCATATACTTGAGCTGACCTAGCACTATGGATGATGAGTTGGTACATTTTCCGTGACTTTCTTAATGAGGAGGCATGACTTGTGATGATACCTTGCACTTTTTTGGGAGAGATGTGATTCTTGGAGCTAATGTACCCCATTTAGAGATGATGTCACCTTTCTTCAACATTCTACACTCACATGTGTGAGTTTTTTTAGGGATATTTTCATGTTTAAGCATTGTATCATTGTCTTAGAGGCATTTTTTAGGGTCGTCCTAGACCTATCCACCTTGTATCATGGATATGTTATGTTTTTAGGGGCTTTTAAAGGATATTAGAAAAATGAGGGCAAGCACTTGGTTTCCTCATATAAATAGAGGAATTTCTCCCCCATTCATTCATCATTGTTACTTGTGGATGATTACCACTACTACTTCTCTTCTTTACTTCTCTTTTGTCTATGGATGGATAGCTTATGTGCCTTCTTGGAGAGATTATTTATGGATGCTTTTTCATGCTTGATGGATCATTTCATGGTTGAGCATTGATTTACCTAGTAAGTTTTATTTCTAAGTCTTTGTGGATTTATTTATGAATGTATTAAGTGTGAATGTTCTTATCAAAGTAGTGATAGTGCATTTTAACTTGTACTTTTTTTGGATATATCTTATTTTGTAAACCCTAGGAAGGTTTATAGTGGACTACCTTCCCTTGATAATCATTTTTTGAAGCTTGTTAAAGGACATAAGGATATTTTCTAGGGTTTGTAGTGGACTATCCTAGTTGTGTTCTTGTAGGATAACTTTCTAAGGTTTATAGTGGATTGTCTTAGGGTTTATCCAAGATCCTACCCTAATTTCCTTTCTAAAGGATAGATACATAGGATTTGTAGTGGACTACTTTAGGATTCTATCCTTAGGTTCTTCTCTCACTTGTATCTCTAAGAATTTTCATAGTTTAACTCCATATGCATTAGAGGAATAAACGACACTAGTCTTAACTACTTGTAGCAAGCCTTAGAACCTATTTTCACCTTTTCCTTTGTTGTTCTAGGGTTAGATTAGGGTTTGCAACAATTTTAATTCAATTTTCAGCTATAATTGTTCTTTACGTCTAAGGTTTATTGGAAAATTATCCTCAAAGTGTGTCTGTTATCATTTATTGCGTTGTTGATTTAATTTTCATCCCTTTAGGGCTTGACGTCTTGCATCCTTTAGAGATGTCATATGCCATTTACATTTCAACAAGTGATTGTTTACAAAACCCTAGTTTAACTTGTATTATTTCAGCCCTAATTTCATGCTTGTTTAGATAGTTGATTTATTGTAGTTGTTATAACTGGATATATTGCTAAAGATCATCATCTTTCATACAAGTTTTGCAACAACCATAGTGTTTTCTTTATTTTGTAGTCTTTGGGATATCTCTTTGAACTATTTTAATGTGGCACCCTCATCCCTCCTGCCCTACCACAATGTTCCCCACAGGCTCCAAACTTTTGCAAGGAGATGCCACAAGTTCACAAGCCACTCTATATCTTGCTTCAACTCCTACTGCAAACACTTCAACAATGAAGAAAATGACATTGCAAATTTTTCCAAAACCACACATCTACAAATCCATTCGCACTTGGGGCTACAAGTTATAACCTATACACCTATATTTCAACAACTAGTGGTAAGCACAACTCTTCAAAGGGACGAACATTTATATTTGTAAAATCACCTTCCAACTATATAACTCCACAACCATTGGAGAGCACAATTTTGAAATGCAAGCATCATGGACATTAAGGGAATACAAAATTGTTGAGAATTATATTTCGGATAGAAATTAGTTCGAGATATTTTCAAAAAAGTAATTTTTGAAAAGTAATTGTTGAGTCCAAAAAGTGCATTTCATTCATGCATGACTTAGACTAGGAGTAATATCAAAAATAGATTAGTCAACTAAAACTATAAAGATAAGTCAAAATAGATAGTTCAAACACACTTGAACTCAGCAATTGAGCAGATTGAACGACAGAGAAGGAGTGAAAGAGTAGGAAGTCAAGAAAGAGATGTTTCCAACAACATGTATTCCCATGCAACAGTTATGTATAGTTATACAAAAGTTTGTACAGTTGTACAGAAAGAACTGTACATATCTGTGCAGTCGTATGGATAGAAAAATACCAACATTCAGACAATCCGTATGGAGATTCTATACTCTCTCGGCAGATTGTTCCGCTCAATTTGAGGTGTTTTTTGGTATCGGTACAGTGTTGTTTTTTGGGCATCTTGTGAACATTATTGTAGGAGTAATTACATATGTTATGTGAAATTAATTTTTATGCTTCCGCTATTTGTGACCCCATCTTTCTGCCTCGATGATCAATGATATTGATAACCCTAACTAAGAATCAACCACCCTCTTGACATCAAGAAATTTGACTCCTTATAAGGATGAACCAACAAAATTTTAGAAGCGTTAAAGAAGTTGTTTTGCAAGCTTTATGTGCAAGCTCTCACTTGAAGGGGATTGGTGTTGATGAGATAGACAATGAGCATGTTGAGATAGAAATATTGTTGGAGAGACATATATTTCCATCAAACATCCAACTCATTGGGAGTTCATCATTTGGAGCTTTCGGGGCTGCTGGTGAATCAAATATAGAGCTCCAACAAATGTCATTTGGAGCGATCAATTCTTCTATATAAATCATGGCCTCTCAGAAGCTTTCTATATGTATGCCTTTACTTTCCTTGGCCGACTTCCACTGCATGTTTGAGCCCTCTCTCCTCTATTAATGCAGATTAGAAACCTTGCTGATATAATCTACGAGCCCTTGCATACAAGAGCCGAGGGAGTTTTCAACGCAAATACATAAGATAATTATGTTGTGCCATAGAAGAATCGAACTTGCAACTTACGTCTTATCTTGAAATCGACCTATGAAACTGGTGCTACAGTCACTTGTCATGAACTTAGCTTTTGGTACGGCAATAGGGTGGGCTAGGAGTTTCTAATCATGCAATGCTCACCAATTGTATATGGATTTCATGCTATGAATTAAATGTTCTTTCAGATTTAAATAAAAAATAGAACAATATTTTATGGATTTTGAGGAGTCAAATGGATTTCGTGCTTTCTTGAATTAAATTTAGACCTTAAATAGAACAACGAAGTGTGGGTTTCATGCTTTCAACTAAAGGCACGCTCAGATTTAAACCCAAAAATAGAACAGTCCTTTATGTGGTCTTAGGAGTAAATTCCATTCCTAAAGCTTTATGGGTCTTAGGAGTAAATTCCATTCCTAAAGCTTTTATGGGAAAGACTGGTGTATATGGATTTCATGCTATGAATTAAATGTGCTTTCATATTTAAAGCTAATATAAAACCGTGAATTTGAATGAATAAGGTATACTCACTATATATGTCCTATTGTTTCCAAGAATAATTGACAGAGCTTGTTACCATAATGTTCCAATGGCAATTGGATCTTCAAAATAATCTTTTGAAGGGAAAAATATCACAGAAATAGAGAACACATCAACACTCTAATGTAACCCTGCATCAAATACTACAAGCATACCCGCACCAATGCATTGATATCCGAAGATGCTAGGCTAATGATCTTTGTCTATTGCAGCTTTGGCATGGGGAGTTCCTCCTTTTTAAACCTCTTTTGCATGTCCATATAGACTTGCATTTCTCACAGAATTCCCAAAGCAAAAGAAAGGAACTATGAACCATATTAAGAGAGGTCCAATTTAAATATATATACAATTTATATATTTATGTTGAACAAATAGGACATATACACATGTGCTACTGGACTACCTATCTGGAATTGGATATGAAACTAGAAGATCTGTCTTTGCACCATCCTTAGAGACCCATTGATTGTCCATTATCTCTCGCTTTGCCTGCAATAATGTTGGAGACATAAACAGAGTTGGTTTGGTGGAGGCTCGCCCATTTTCCAAATCCATACAAGGTCATCTCTCGTAACCGAGCTCCATTAAATCATTGAAACTTGAAACATCTTAATCTTGAAATATCTCCACATTATTGCATGGGCCACCCTTTGCATTAAAACATAAAAACTCACTACTTGTACCAAATACTTTTCCTTATCCAACAGGTGTCATGAAACAATTTTGATAGCCTTTTTATATAGCCTGAGTGGGCCTAATGGTTAAGAGCATGTGTTTCCTCTTAAGAGGTCACAGGTTCAAATCTAGAGGGGTAGGCTATGTATACTTCATAGACTTTACCAGTCATTATTATTATTATTATTTTGTTATTGATAAATTGTCTCTATTATCCCTTGCTTCACCACAAGGGATGGAATTTATATAACTTATTTATTTTTTATTTATTTTTATGATTGTTTTTATTAATTTGTTTATATATTGTTATACAATATAATATTACAGTTTAAAAAATAATGTTAAGTGTTCTATAGGACTGGACAATATAACATCACAAAATTTCTTATGAATTTGCTCCAATAACCAATTCCGAACCAATTATATTGAATCTTCAAACAAATATGTATATTGTTTAATTGGGAACGTTCTCCCATTTCCATTCAACTAAAATTCGTTCTTTTGTTTCAAAAGACAGGGACTTGCTGCTTAGCAGCTTCCCTTGTTTGGGTAGTTTGGATATGAAAGGAAGAATAGTGTGAGCTAGACACGTTGGTCTGAGTGTTGGACTGTATAGACAATGGTCCTGTAGGCCGTTCATTGAGTCCAAAGTCACAAGACTGGGAATCAGCAAAAACTCAGCAAGGCAGAAGAACAAAGAGTTTAAATCAGGTCGGGAATATATCAAGAAAAACTCGGGAAACTCGGCAAGAAAAAAAATAAAGAGGCCTGTAACAGTCACTTGCTGAGTAAACACTCGAAAAATACTGCTATTTTGATGCCCTAAATCATAAATGTTCGGTGGATGGCCAACAATTGTAGGTGGGTGCCCTAGATGGGTTACTTTGTTCTCCTGTAGCTCTTTTGTCACTTGCAGTCAACCACAGATAAAAATGTCACTGAAACCAGCTGAAAAAATGACTGAAATCGCACTGAAAACGGAGGTTTTAAAGGCATCCTTGGGACTCGATCAAGCCAAACTTGGTCAACACCAATTTTGACTCGTCCAAGTCGGAAAAAATTGTCTGCTCATCGATCCGATTAGAACGATTAGAACGAGCGATCTGGAGGTTTAAATCGTGACTCCTGTGACACTGAGTAGAGTCATTGTGGATTGAGTGAGAGTAAATAGAAGATGGCCTTTGGCCTGCTTTTGTCTGTTTTGATGTATTGCCTGTTTTGATATATTCCTATAAGTGTCAAATTTTCGTGTTCTCCCATATCTTCCTCTATTGCATGTGTGTAATTGTGTTATGTACCATTTCAGCTTTTTATTGAATCTACCCTGTTATCCACTGCTTTAGTTAGACCATTTATTCTTATTGTAATATACTTTTTTTTCTCATCTCATTGTATACAATTCATGGCAGGGTTGGTCACACTGGATCATCCACCTTAAATGCATATTTTATTATAACTATAAGAGAATTGGTCAAACTTGATCACTCTCCAACAATTTTGCACTTCTACATATACATAATTATACATAATAAAATGAATGGTGTAACATGTCTACATTGCATCAATCTTCTTTCTACTTGCATGCTTGAATCTTTTGGATTTTCTATTCTATATGTGAGTATTTGCATTGTTGTTTTGTGCTCATATCAACCTGATATTCTTCTTCTCTGTTTGTATTACCAAGATGTATAATTTAAATATGTTATGTTTAATATATAGTTTCATGTAAGAATGTCTATGTAATCAGTAAGGCCTTTTTTCGGACAAATTAATATTGTCTATCTTTTTTTAATAAAAAAAATGCAAGAAAAGAAATTCTTATTGTAGAAACTCCCAAGTCTGGGGTAAATTTTAACAAAAAGGTATTGCAAACATTAAATGCACAAAAGAGATTCTAAAAAAAATTTAAGGGAAAATTCCACAAACTCTTCAATCACACCTGGTGCAAGGGGAAATAAACAATAAGAATACCACAAGGAAATTATACATACATATTTGATTAATGTAGGAAAAACTGATTTTTAAAGGAGAAATTACTTGTATATGTGTGAAACACTTTTATGCTTCCAGTGTTTAATTTCCTAACTATTGTGTGACTGGTGTTATGGACCACAATTTAATTTCTCCATTAATTAAATAAAATTTAATAATTTATTAATTTAATTAGATCATAAGGAAAGCAGTCATCTAGGTTGGAAATTTTACAATAATCAATAAAATCTCAATAACACATAAAGTCTAATCAGTACCAAGCCACATGACAGTGGAAAAAGTACCACTTTCTACTGATTTTGGATAACATAATATGAAGCATTATGTGATATGTTATGATGAAATAATCTTGTAATATATTATAGAAGAATTTGTAAGTAAAGCTAGAGAAAATCTAAAAACACTAATTAGAGGCCACAAGCCAAGTTTCCTTCAAACTAATTAATGTTCATGGAAATGTTTCTTTATATTTACATTTTACAAGTTTAATTAGAGGGTGGATAAATAATTATTTTAGAAGTTCAAAAATTTTAATTTCACTGCATTAACATTCACCATAATTTAGAAAAACTGACCATAAAGATTTGGGTTAAATTTGAGATTAAACATTGCAATATAAAAAATTAACTACAATTTAACAATCTTTTTTTTTTGTTTGTTAATTTGTGCAGGACCTGCGATTAACCTGTGGCTTGAGAAACCGCGACTCAGGGGCATCTAAGCCGTCAAAATCACTCACCCGGCCTGAGCCACACCAACCCTTAACATGGTTGGATTTTTTGTTCCCGAAGGTTTGGAACCGGTGACTTTAACATCACGGAGTGGCTTAACAACACACTCCATCACCGACTATCCTACACCTCGGGAACTACAATTTAACAATCTAAGCATTCACCATAATTGAGAAAAACTGACAATAAAAATTTTGGTTAAATTTAAGGTTATACGTTGCCATATAAAAAATTAACTACAATTTAATAATCTAGATACTTAAATGACATTATAAATAAAACATATAATTCAACGATAAATAAAATTATATTAAAACATATAATATAAACAATTACAATTTAATTTAATAATCTAAATAAATTGTAATAATCTAAATACTTAATTGACAGTATAAATAAAACATATAATTCAACGATAAATAAAGTTATATTAAAAAATATAATATAAAATTTTATTTGGATAATGTTTAAAATATAGTAGTATGACTTACCTTAAACATTTTCCAAATTTGAAATGTTATTTTTAGCTTCTAATGTTGATATGGTTTATTTCATTTGGTTGGGTAAAAATTTAAAACTTCAAAATTAAATAAAAAATTTAAGATTTTAAAATTAAATAGAAAATAAGAAAATATCATATTTAAAAAAAAAAAAAGCTATCTAGTGAAAAATGTCAGGTGGTGTGCAGAGCATGGTAGCTACCCACTCGGTGTCCATGTGCAAGGCAGCTACCTCAAATTATATATGGTAGCTACAATTGTCAATGTCATCCAATGGAGGCAATGGACAAATTAATTTCATATTCAAGTTCACGTAAAATCCTCATTTGCATTCAGTGGTTCGCTCCTTTGCATACATAAATCATGTTGTCAAGGTTGGAGATAGCATTCTTTGATCCCTTCAAAGTTTCAGATCCAGAATGATATGAACAATGGCAAGCATCTCAGCTATATGATTAGAAGGTCAGTGGAAGTTTTAATTTCTGTGAATAGACTTCATGAAAAACATTTGTCAGTTTCGATCAAGAGTTTCCGTTGCATTTCAATCTTTCTCTTCATTGCATATTATCTATCTTTAGAGCTTGCAAAATTGGTTCGCTTCTTGGTAGAAGTTATTTTCATGATTTTCCTTTAATAAATCATTAGTTCAAGTTTTAGCGGAGATTATTTTGGTGATTTTCCTTCACTCTGTTGTTAGTTCGAGTCTCGACAAAGGTTCTCTTGGTGAATTTTCCCTTTGTGAAGAGAAAAGATTAAAAGATAGTCATTTGATGTTGGATCCGAAATACAGGACAAAATGAAGCATAGCTATCTGAATCAGAGGGCTTTCGCTAAGAATTTAGTGGAGGGGCTTGGAAATGATTATCTAGTAAAAAAATTCATAAATTCAATGAAAGAATGAATAAGAACTTGGAAATGGAGTTATATGTTCATATTTCAAGAACTGTAATAAAGATAGATTTAGTGACAGACCTTCAAAATCATAATATTAACAAAAATATTCACCCTAATCCGGGAAAGCAACGGATTTTCGGATGTGCGCTCCAACAAACATCATGTTTGCAAACACGTGCTTCAGTGTAAACTCTCTCTGGTCTGAAAGTAGTCTTTCATGCATGGCCTATGTGAGCATATATTGCAAATCTCTAGTCAATTGAGCCGCCAGTTGCACCAGTTCCTCTTAAAACTTGCTTACCTTTGCTTCCTCGTTCACTCCACTTTGCATTATCTTTAGAGGGTCCACCAGTGTCAACATCATCCAAAGCCACAAATTATAATAATTATACATATAACATACGTTACATGACTAAGTTTGATAAAAAGGTGTAACAAAGTTTAATTCGATTAACAACAACTAGTTATAATAATGATTTGGATTGGATCATTATATTATTTGTCATCTATCTCAATGCTTTTAGAGTGGAAAAGATTGGAGGAATCAACTTGTTCGTATGCAAAAGTTATGCCTCCCACAAGTTGACCTATCGTGTTGACTACCATGGTATGAGAGGATGTCAAGTCAACCCCCATTACTCATACATATGGGGCTAGCCACTTGAGGAATTTCAAGAAGATTCTAGAAGGTTCAAAACCATACCACAATTAAGGGTTGAGGAAGTAAAAAACCTACCCATAGATGGTTATCAAGCTATGTTAAATACTAGGCAACTAGGAGAAGAAGAGGTTTCATTCTATGTTATGGTATTTTGTTCTATAGTAGAGCAGAACAACTGGGAGTGAGAAATTATATATCTTATTAGAGGGGGTTAATGTTTTGTAGCAGCTTATCAGGACACAAGTCTTACGTAACTCTATAGAGAGTGCCTTCTCCTTTGTACTTGCATTATTTCCATACAAGACAAAAGAGAGTGGAGCAACCTCACCTTCTAGCTAGGTTTTCTTTCATAAGGGTTTCCCAGAGCAAATCTGTGATGTGCCAATTGCTTACAAATATTATAATAGAACAAAAGTACACAACATGTACATAATGTGAGTGTGGAACACAACTCCAAGATAGATAAGTTACACAATAACTCCTTAAAGAATAGGAGAACCTCTTCCAAATAACCAATTACATTCATACATCACAATTCACATGTCCCGCAATAATGAATACATGATCTCTATATATACCTATTCACACTTCACATGAGATTCATTTACTATTAGGTCAACCTTATTACATATACATTTATACATTACATGTACATTTAACCCCATATATGTCTCCCCTTGCGGTCATATCATATACATTTAACTCTATATATTCTCCCATTTGGGTCATAACATAGTACCCTCCTTAAAAAATATTTGTCCTCAAAGCTTTGCAATTAAATGATTCACATGTGATGAAACCAAGTAATATGATTTTCTTATGTTCCCGCTTTCTTCTTTCCATTGATGATGATCCATCCATCCAAAATCATTTTTTTTTTTCGGTCGTAATCCTTGGTGGCTAGTGGTAGCATAATTTTCTTTCCCTTGAATCTTGGTAGTAGATGTTGGTTTATGATAATATCTATTTGAATAATGGTTTTGTGATGCCATATTCCATGAATATCGATGAGTATTTCATCTTCTTCTTTGATAATGTTGATATTGATCTTCTTATCTTCCTTGAAATCTTTCCTGATAATGAGGATGTTGATATGGTTTCACATTTGAAAATTTGTATTCATTCTGCACACCCCTTTCATCTATCTTATTTTCAGAGAGAATGACATCCTCAATCATCTTTGCTTGGCCTTTTATTACTCTAACATTGGAGATAATACCATCATATTTGACATGTACACCCTCTAGATAGAGTTCAAATTCTTCAAGTATCTTTTGTTGTCTTTCTTTAATTATATATTGCATTTCTAATTTTACCTCATCAATATTTAGGGATTCCTCAACCATTCCATAGGATTTATTTTGCCTTTATCTTCATCTCCATGAAAATCAGTTATTGCCATTGATTATTGATTGAGGTCTAACCCCAACCCTTAACTTACAACTTTAGTATATTAAAGATAATGACCTCAAATAGTTATAATCCTTGTTCCAATATAATCTTCTATATTTTCTCTTTCCAATGGCTTTTGAATCAGCGCAATCAGACATTCCAATCAATAACTCCTTAAAGAATAGGATAACCTCCTCCAAATAACCAATTACATTCATACATCACAATTCACATGTCCCATGGTAATGGATACATGCTCTCTATATATCCCTATTCACACTTGCACATGAGGCCCCTACTAGGCCGATCTTATTACATATACATTTACACATTACATGTATATTTAGCCCCATATATACCCCCCTTTGGGTTTATATCATATATATTTAACCCTATATATTCCCCTTTTGGATCATAACACAATATTTTTGTCATTTTATGGATGGTGTGTGATTGCATTTTACTGTTCTTTATTTTCCACATTTTATCTATTTCACGCATAAGCAAAAAATTAGTAACTAAATATTATGGAATCTAAAGGAATTTAACCTTCATAGTGTAGATTTCAATTTTATTTATTATATTTGTTGTGACAAAACCATTCCAATGAAATATCCACAGTAGTTTATAGATCAAATAAGAACAAATCCAAACCTTAGAAAAATATACTTTGAAAATTGATCCATAAAACTATGCTAACCATCCAAATTTTGATCAGTTTTAGGTTTACTCCCCCATAAGAAATCCATTTTGAATAAATGATAGTTTTTGGCCAACCGACTTCTTTCACATCCTACCAAGTTATGTTTTTTTATTAAATATGTTTTTTTATTAAATATCAGTGATATCTTCTCTGCATAGATTTTTCATTTTGTTTGGTTCGATGGAAATCAAATTGTAACTAGGAATTCTAATTGATGTAATTAATGAAACCCATTTGCTCAAGTGTAACGACAATTAGGAATTGTAAATCTTATAAATCTTATATAACAAATTTGGCTGCCCACAATTATTTTGATTTCCATATTGGATTTCAATGGCGTGCATGCTCCAGATTAAATTGCTACAAATATAGAATTGCTCTATGATGTTTACTTTTAACAAACCTTTGTACATTAACATGAGAAGAGGAATCCAACTAAGTAACGATTTCATTTCAATTGGAAATTTTTGTGGGGAAAATTTTAACCGAAATTTCCCGGATGACATATTCACTCGTTCCCAAACTACCTAAATACTAAACAAAAATACTAAACAAAATCTATCTAATGTGAATTTTAGAAAACCAACTAAATTAATTAAATATTAAATAACATTGATTGATTAAACTAATACATAATATTTAAATTATCATTATCTAACTAATATTATTAGTAATGTGAAATATATTAATTCATTTGTTCGTGTCTCTCTTATTTCCATTTAAATTCGATATTTTGATACAAAGCATAATACATAATATTTAAATTATCATTATCTAACTAATATTATTAGTAATGTGAAATATATTAATTGATTTGTTCGTGTCTCTCCTATTTTCATTTAAATTCGATATTTTGATACAAAGCATAGCGTAGGAAAAAACTAAATGCCAAAAATTTTGAAAACCTGAAAAGAAATCAAGCGACGGCATACAAGGAATTATACAACACCCGTCAAGTTAATAATATTCTTGGAGACAAATAAATACGCTTATGTGAGCGAGATATTATTAAGGGGCATAATCCCTTTTTTTTTCCATTAAAATAAAATAAATTCCTCACCGCTAAAAATGTATTTTCAATTTCTATAACATTTAATTGAAAGGGAAGACACAAGGTAAAACTACAAAAATAACCTGAAGGCAATACCTAAGTTAAAAATAATACTAAACAAGTCACACACTTAACAATTAATAATCCAGTATCTTAATTGCATCTACTACGCAATTAAGACAACATGAACTGACTGTATTTTCAAATCTAATGCCGAACGATATTGTTTGCACAACATATATCCTAACTAGAAAATATCGGAGGAAGCAATACATAGATCTTAATGAAACCTTTGATTATTCCTCAGTAAAACTTTTATAATGAAATTATTTAAAACTTATTTAATGTCCACAGGTTTATGGTATATGTTGAACGACTGCCCAATTAAATGTTCAGTTTGTGCTGCAATTCATCGTCATGATCTCTATGTTTATTCTTCGGAGCAAGACTACACCATACACATGTCAAATACACAGGCCCAACATGTACATCGTCATGCAAATTAATTTATAATGCCATTAAAACTAAACCTACTCCCATGGCACTTCCTAGGCGTCGATGAAGGAATAGACACCAGAACTAACAAGTCTTGAATGCACACTGCCACCGCGGAGATAACACCTCAAAGTTCATGTCCAATAGAATTGAAGAAAAATAAAAATTATTATTTGGATGTTCCTATGTTTAACATTGCAAATAAAAAAATTGAAGTCAAACTGCGAACTAATAGGTAGTGAATTGAGCAAATCATCGCTATAGCCTCGCATTCGGGGACTAACAATAATACGGTTGTTGCTTCCATGGATTTCAACTATTTTTTGGTAAAAATGGATCACTACCTTTCCCGGGAGTGATTGATTTCATTTTTATTATATAAATATTTTTTGAAGTTGCAAGATATTATATTACGGCCTAGTACTTAGACAAGGGCTTAGATTATTTCCCATAGTTTTTGTTTTTTTATTTAGAAACTCCCAACAACGAGTCCAAATGGTTCTTATGTTAGGTTAGAAGTGTAGATTTTTAATGACAAAATATTAGCAAATGAAATTTTGTCAAACACTTAGCAATCTAGAGATAATTGTCTTCATAAACTTCATAAATACATAAAACCACATTCAAAAATTACCATAAGTAGAAATACACATTGCTAAGCAAAATAGTAGCGGAAATAACATAGTGGACAACAACCCATAACACACAAAAATTTAGGCAAATGCTAGGGAAAACCTCAATGCGGGGAAACCCAATGATATATATATATATAATTCAGCTTCAAGAAAGTACAAAACAACAACACAATATCACATTTCCAGCCAAGGAAAATACCTCATAGCACCAAAACAGTCCCACGGAAATCTGCCTCGAAAAGTGTGCCAAATCCATACTGTTGTACGGCCTCTTCCGTACCTTGTTTTTCATGCCCACAGTCAGTTGTACGGATTGTTTCGTACGACCCAGAAACAACGAACATAAACCTCGAAAATTGTGCCCCAAAATGCCTTGATTTCCATGCCAAATCCGTACGGCTATACAGATCCGTATAGTACAACCTCCCACAACAGAAAAATAACTCGGTCCAAAAACACAGAAAAATATTTCTTGGGATTCATGTCCTTCCTTGGAAAACGTTCCCTCTTTGCTGCTCACTTTCCTCTCTCAAGCATACTCAAAAAATCTCTCTCAATCTCCTCCCGATGTCTTCTCAACATGTCTTGCACACTACCCAATGCATTCTTTTATAAATCTGAAAATGACATTTTCCCCCCAAAGTGTTTTTTCACCTTCCCCAACCCTAAATCCAAAGGCCAAGATTAGATCTTGCCTTTTTCAAGATCAAGGGTCATGATCCATTCCCTCCAAAATGAATCACTTGAAATATTATAGTGATTTCACTTTATTACATAAGTGCTTTATGAAAATAAAGTCACTTTAAAATTAGAAGGTACACTTTATTAAAAAGTCACTTTAATAAAAGAACCATTTAAAACAACTTTATAAAAACTATTACAAAGTTAAGTGTCTGGTGGTGTAAATATAAGGTAACATCTGCATACAAGACAAAACATGTGGAGTACCTCCCGAGCTAAAAATCTAACACTCCCTCTTAGCGAGGGAAGTACTCGCTGCCACCACTATCATCTGGTTCCATCACATCGTGCTCTGTAGGAGCTCCCTCTGAACCTGGAGCCATCCTCAACACCTACATAGAACTCGAACTAGAAGATCTTCTCCTGGCAACATCCTGGAACCCTGAGCTAACTTCATCTTGAGCATTGGTTCGATCAACCTGGCTGAGCCTTCTGATAGTGCTCAGAAGTGACTCACTCTCTTCTCTCGGAATGCAAGATTGAATCCTTAGCGCCATCGTAGTCTCAGAAGCCTCCTCACGCTCCTCATCCGACGTTGAATCATACATCGAAGGTTGTCCTCTCAACATATACAACCTGTCCACCCGGTTACCAATCAGCTACAACTCCAAGGCTGAGACCGAGAGCAAGTTAACCCTCAACCCTGGAACAAAGAGATCTCCATCAAGCTCCAAGAGTCCTCCAAACTCGAGTTGGAATCTAACATTCCCAACTCCACGTACAACTCTCGCCATACCACCTTCATTTACCACCTGTCGGCCAGGACCAATCTCTGTGAAATCTAGGAATACTCGCCAGATTCCCATCATGTGGCTAAAGGCCCCGTTATCCACAATCCATCTGATATCACCTCCAAATCCTTCGCTGCTGACACTGGAAACTAGGGTCACCAAAGAAAATTCTCTGTCGAACTTTGAAGCAAAGTCCTCCATGACCACTGTAGCAGCTGTCTCAGACATTTCTGGTTCCTTCTTCTTCGTCTTCCTCTTAGGACAATGAGAGGCAAGGTGCCCCAACTGGTTACAACAATAGCATCCGACTTTGCTCAAGTCCCTTCCAGAACTTCCTTTCTTCATGCTCTTTGCTGCAAGAGCAACATTCTCATCGGCTCTATTTGTCTTCTGTTCACTGCTCTGAGATATTTCTCGGATCTCCTCCTGAGTGAAATCATCCCACAGTCTGCTCCAATATGGTAGATGCTCACATCCCACCACACACTTCACAAAGACCTCCCATTCTTTGGTGAAGTCATTTAAGGTTGTCCTCACCAACTCAGAATCCGTAGTGACCTCTCCAACAACTTCCAACTCATCTTTTACTTGAGCCACCCAGATAAGATAAGAAGAGACACTCTCCTCCTTCCCCATTCGGGTATCATGCAACTTGGCCTTCAAGGACATCTTCCGATTTTCGTTCTTCGCCTCAAACAAGTTTTTAAGTGCATCCCACATCTCCTTGGCAGTCTTTTTCTCAGCCAAGTGTGGTATAAGGTGATCCTTCACCCCATCCAGAATAATCCTCTAAGCTTTGGCTTCCTTGACCTCATGCAAGTCCAAAGCAACAGGATCTGTTGCAGGAGCTGCCACAACAGAGTTGACATCGTTATAAATTTTGTTCTCCTTGAGAACAACTCACAACCAGACCTTCCACTGCAAGTAGTTGGAAATGCCATCAAACCGATCCTCATATTTAATACTTGCATCCATATTCCCTGTCACAACTCAAGGAAAACAATCACACCCTTTTGCCCAAAAATCACACTGCCCAACTGTCAGAGACAAAGCTCTGATACCATGTAGATTTTTAATGACAAAAAATTAGCAAATGAAATTTTGTCAAACACTTAGCAACCTAGATATAACTGTCTTCATAAACTTCATAAATGCATAAACCCACATTCAGAAATTACCATAAGTAGAAATACACATTGCTAAGAAAAATAGCAGTGGAAATAATACAGTAGACAACAACCCATAACACACAGAAATTAGGCAAATTCCAGGGAAAACTCCAATGTGGGGAAACCCAACGAGAGAGAGAGAGAGAGAGAGAGAGAGAGAGAGAGAGATTATTCAACTTCAGGAAAGTACAAAACAACAACACAATATCAAATTTCCAACCAAGGAAAATACCTCACAACACCAAAACAATCCCATAGAAATATTTCTCGAAAAGTGTGCAAAATCCATACTGTTGTACGACCTCTTCCGTACCTCGTTTTCTATGCCCACAATCAGCTGTACGGACTATTCCATATGGCCCAGAAACAATGAATAGAACCTCAAAAACCGCACCCAAAAATGCCTCGATTTTCGTGCCAAATCCGTACGGTTATACAGAACTGTACAGACTGTACGAATTGTACGGGTCTGTACAGTACGGCCTCCCACAACAAAAAAATAACTTGGCCCAAAAACACAGAAAAAAATTCTTGGGATTCGTGCCCTCCTTCCTTGGAAAACGTGTCGTCTTTGCTGCTCACTTTCCTCTCTCAAGCATACTCAGAAAATCTCTCTCAATCTCCTCCCGATGTCTTCTCAACATGTCTTGCACACTACCCAATGCATTCTTTTATAAATCTGAAAATGACATTTTTCCCCCGAAATGTCTTTTCACCTTCCCCAACCCTGAATCCAAAGGCCAAGATTAGATCTTGCCTTTTTCAAGATGAAGGGTCATGATCCATTCCCTCCAAAATGAATCACTTGAAATATTAAAGTGATTTCACTTTATTACATAAGTGCTTTATGAAAATAAAGTCACTTTAAAATTAGAAGGTACACTTTATTAAAAAGTCACTTTAATAAAAGAACCACTTAAAACAACTTTATAAAAACTATTACAAAGTTAAGGGCCTTGTAGTGTAAATATAAGGTAACATCCACATACAAGACAAAACATGCGGAGTACCTCCCGAGCTAAAAAGATAACAAAGAGTGAATGGAATTAACTGGTTCAATATGTACCTTCCCTTTGGTGAGAATAAAAAAGTGTTTTCGAAAAGAAAAAATACACTATGAAAAAAAATACTAAATTTATTTATTTAAGAATATATTTTTTAAAATGATTTTTTTTTCTTACAATTTAGATTTTTTATTTTATTTATTATAGTAAAAATAATAAAAACTTTAAAAATTTGTAAGATAGTAATCTTGAGGGACTTAACCCAATTTGAACATTTTTTTTAAAGAAATTGAACCATATTTTATATATAATTAGCTACGCCTGAGCAAACAACGAAATCAAAAAGGTCTGATGCAAAATTTGAACATAGAGTCGAGAGATCAAGCTCTTCTATAAGCCTAAAAGACATATATATTCTTTTAAGGAGAGTCCACATGAACTGGCTGCAATATTTCTTTACAAATTGGCTTAGCAAAAAGACAATTATGTAGTACACTACTTGTCAAATGAGACATTATACTAAATCCCCTGCTCTCCACCTTGTTGTGGAGAATATTCTTCTACCTCCATAGAAGTTGCTTCAAAGTTTAGTTGCCCATCCTTTGAATTGCCTTGATGGGAAGTTGCATAAACCTAATTAATAGATAGAGAGTGTATAGGTTGTGACAAAAGCAGATTTCTTAAAGCTTGACACACTACTTTGAGGTTCTTAATTCTCTGAGTAAGGAGTTGTTCCAAATTTCCATGTTTAACTATTAACTGTTGTATGGATGAATGAAGGCTCCATTGCTAATCCGAACAAGGGACCCCAATTGCTGATGTAACCTGAACCCGCCCCCAACTTGCAGTCACTATTGAAATTCTAAGGAAGAGAAAAGATGTTGATAACATGGGTTGACCACAAGGAGCCTGCAATCCTGATTTCAAGGATGATTTTGAAAGGACCTATGAAATCATACCACACCTTTCAGAGAGCGGGCCCAATGATTGGAAAGGAAGAAGATATGAAATTCCTTGAAACAAGATGATTATCCCCATACAGAAAAAAAAAAATTCCACAAGGTACACACACCAGATTGAAGGGGACATATAGTCATAAGGAATGTCAGACCAGAGCGCAAGAAAGGAGTGAAAACTAGAATTGAGACCCAAGTTCCTATTTGTGTTGGGTATTTCCCAATAATTGAAAATCGCTACAGGGATTGATGCAAACTTCAAAATTCCATACTGCAGAACATCATAAACAATAACCCTAGAAAAGTAGAGAGTGGGACAAACAAACCAAGAAGGGGGGGAACCCATGGAAAACAAAGGATTGGAACAATTAACACCACCTATGACCTTTTTATCCTAGGAATTGAAGCTATAGAGGAGATTGTCCAAAGGATTCGACCCGAAATCAATTTTAACCCATGCAAAAGGTGACCCGGAAAATAGAGAAGGAACTACATAATTTTGGACATACAAATTATACCAACTTTCTGAAAGGAAATTAAAATTGAACGTGAAGAATTGGTAAAAAATGATTTGCAAAGGGGTAACATACCACCTCGAATGCAAACAAGCAATGTCACCCACCACCATGCATTGAGAAGCAATCCAAGCACCACCCCAAATTTGAGACAATCCAGTCAAGGGAAAGCCCTATAGAATGGAAACTAGAGAGCCAACCATTTCCTCGTAATATTGGATCTCACACAAGTTCGCAGTTATGAACACATTTATTCAAAGGTGTGTTAAAATGGAGGGTCGACTGAAAAAGGTGCAAACTAATGTGTCAATTTCTGCCCAATAATTAAAGTGTGATAAAAACCCATAGACTATGGTAAGTGGAGGAAATTCAAAATCCCATTCACTTCAATAACACCTTCCTCCAGGTTAGTTCCATGCTTAGCACACTTGTCTATGAAGATATAATGCACTCGAAGAATGTGAAAGGCTTTAAACGCAAAATCATCAAGGAGACTTATTGTGTGAGGTAACACTTTAGGGAGGGTTTTAGTCTCAAGGTCCAATCAATTTATGATTTACCAGATTACAATCATGGAATCCCCTAGTATGATGATCTTCTGGATACCATTGGCCTTGGAAATCTTGAGACTTTGCCATAAGCCATAGTCCTCAACAAAGTTGTTTGTGACATTCCCTAGGCCCCACAAAAACCAAATCAAAAAGTTTCCTCCGGGATCACATATTGTCCCCCCCCGGCACCTGCCGACCCTTTTAAAAATTTGAAGGACATGGGGGTGGGATTTGATCCACTTATGTGTGCATGGGTCACGAGACCATTTAATATAATCTCTTTGGGTGAAACCACACGTTCAACCACTACCTCAAGGTGACCCCATGGCTCTCGGAAAAACCCTCATTGGAATTGAACCGTGTCCAATGGTGAAAAACTCCTTGCTTTCCACCACTGGATCCAACCCCTTTGGGAAACCCAATTTGAACATATTACCTATGCTTCATCCATTTAGATAGTTCAACCAATTAAGTAAAGTATTGGGTTAACTTGCTAATTTATTTATTATTATATCATCCATATAGATATATAGATATATCATAGTTAAAATTTTTAATAATAATATAATAATCAAGCACTAAGAGTGATCAAATCCATTATGCTAAAAACCTTTTTGATGGTGCACAAATTTAAGGGAAGCTTTGCACCTCAGGGAATTTGATCCCTCATTGCACTTGATAAATTCGATGTTAGGATGGGTTCAAGTTGACACGTGTATATTACATTGTGTGTGTAAAGAGAGAGAGGGGGGGTGGGGGGGATGCAAGGGATGTTTCCCCACATTCGTGGATGGAATCCCTATTAAATTTGTCGATGTAAACTAGTGTGTCTCATTCAGGGCATTCAATCTAGAAACCCTAATGTCATAAAACTAACCAAATATGTGACAACATCGATGACAACCAGTTGAGCTTACTCTTTAAGATTCATAGAACTTATACACACACACACACACACACACACACACACACAGATTTTCCAATGGAATGCAAATCCCGTGAAACCCTCCAGATACTTCCACTTATTTTGAGGACGGTAAGGGAGGTAAACTAGTCAGTTGCATTTTTGGCAACCTAACCCGGTGGGGACATCAAATGAGTCCCACTAATATCTACAGAGGCATCCAGACCAGAGACTTGATCCTATGTGGCATATGTAACACATTAAAAATTGTGGCATATGTAACACATTTATTTTACACTTGATTTTAAATTGTGCTTCTCAACAAAATAATTCAATGTTTTTGACAAATTTTAAATGTCCCTCAAAATTGTTATAAGAAGCACGACAATATAAACAATGGAAAGTAAATAATGACATTTGTCCATTTTTACAGTGAACACCTCCATTGGTAATATCTTAACTCAAATTATCTCCAACTCTAGTGACGACCTCAAAAATAAAATTATGATTAAATTTTCTCAAATCATGGGTTTTGGAACATTTCAAAATTCAAACACAATTCAATTCTAGGAAATTTAATCACAATTATAGCTACCTATGAAAACCTTATACAAAAAACCAAATTTTCATTTTCACTAAACACATCAAACTATAGAAATTCTCCTCTCTGGGACCTCCATCTTAAACACTATGAACTAAACAACATGTATAACTTAACTCGTTGTTGTTTCTCCTCTCTGATTTCAAAGTCTTTTGTTCTAAGTAATTCACTCCTTATAAAATGCACCAATGTTTATAGGAAAATTCAATGCCAATTAATATTCAAATTCATGAAAGTTGAACAAGGGTAGTTAATGATGGTCACAAGTCATTCTAACTTCATCTCTAAATATTCACTCTAATTTACCTCTCACCATGTTTACTTTATTTTAAGTGTTGAGTCTGATCATCTCCCTAACCATAATTAGCCTTCTTTCGAGTGCAACTATAAATGACAAGGGTCAATTGGGTCTAACGCAAGTGGTTGTATCATGGAGTGTTATACTCTCCACCCAAGTTTTATTCTCATAAGTGACATGAAAAAGTTTCAAGTTTTTACAAATCCGATTTACTCTAGATACCATCCTTAAAAAAGAAGTACCCAATGAATTTTCTCAAAAAATGCATTATGTGGAGAAGAAAAAAAACTATAAATGACAAGAAAATCTCAAGGCGGTTGATCCATAAATTAGATGTTTGTGTGGAAATGATCTTAGCCAATAAATATTAGAAACAAATGAGCTTTTGTGTACATTTGGATGTAAACAATCTTAGCCTTTAAATATTGTGAAAAGCAAGCTTGGACTACACTAACTAAACATCATTATACCAATAAGGAGAGAAAGCCTATAAGTAAAATTTTTTATTACAATTTATTTAAAAGGAGTTGGAGTAAGATAAATATTCAATGATTTGACCATTTTTTGGCTTTTTATTTTACTCTGATTTTGGTGACCCTCCTCCTTTGACACTTCTCCTTCAGATGGTGTTATGTCTCCTTCATTTATCCAAGATTTTTGTTAGCTCCACTTGGCATGTTGTCCCATCTATGCAGTGACCAAAACATCTATGACAAGGTGGTGTTTAGAGTCAATATCTAGTACACATATACTTCAATGCTCTAGCTAATCTAGTTGCTCCCCCTTCCCTCATTCCCCTTTCTCAAATTTTCCTCCCACGCACAATCTAATCCCTTATTCATTGGTTCATCCAAAAAAAAGTTCATTCAAACCTTGATTCATTGGTTCATTCAAATGCTCATTTACCTTGTTCGTTGGTTCAATCAAATGAAGGTCCATTAAAACATTCATTTGATGGTTCATTTAGTTCACCCATTTGTTGTTTCATTCAAATGTGATTTCATCCTATTCATTGGTTCATTCAAATAGTGGTTAATTGGTCCATTCAAAGGCTCATGCATTTGGCCACCCAAATCTTCATTCTCCCCTACTATGCATCATCCACAGTACTAGTGATTTCATACTCCCCTGCTTTACATTCTCCAAGCATGGAGAACCCTATTTTGATCCTCCTCAACCTTATTACATTGTTTCTATGTGATGCTCATTATTGTTAATGGTTACTTGTGGTTGCTTGATTTCATAGTCAAGTATGGATTAGTTTTCTCCAAGCTCTTCCAATGACTTATACAAATTGTTGTGTCTTGCTTTAGTATAGTTTTTTGTCAACCTTATGTTTTGGTTTTGATAGTGGATTAGTGTTACTGTGTGCTTCCATATATGAGTGTTAGTTTATGAAACACTACCAACAATATCAATATTAATAAGGTTTAGTATTTTGATCAACCATTGTTTATGATATCAATCTATGTTACCATTAACTAGTCCTCAACCCAAATTTGGTATCCACATATGGAATGGGCATGTTTGATGCATAAGAAGTCTTCCCATCAATATCATTTAATGTATATATTTTAACCTTAACCATTTGAAATTAAAAATAAGAATTTAAGGTCGATTTCCTACAGGATATGCTTCAATTTAGTTTGGGAAAATGCACTCCATTTATATGACCTTGGGTAGTGGGATAAAAGCCCTAAAATTTTAGATTGCATGATTTTGAGAGAGGGAGATTTGGGTGGTCGATTATAGGCATAAAATTATCATTTTACCATTCAGCTTGCACTTGATTGGATTTGACACCCCGACCTTTGCAAAACTAGGTTCTCTAGAAATTTTCAAATAATTGTTCACATGACATAGTAAGTAGTTGGATTTCAAAAAAATATAATACCCAGTTGTTGGTTCTAAAATTAGAGAATACCAATCTATAATGTCTCAACTTAGAGCATGGTCTCTAAATTTTTTTGTAAATTAATGCCCTTGGCTAGTTTGATCTAGTGAATTAGACATAGACCTCTTCTTTTCCAAAAGGGTTGAATACTAATGTTAATAGGAATTATATTGATTATTGTCCACAAAGAGCTTATCAATGAAATTGAATCTTTGATGCTACATTATTGTGTACCCAACTTGGAAAACATGTTACGAAGTCACACAAGTACTTTAACAAACACTTCTAGTTGAAGCTCTCGACAACCCAATATTAAATTATGATGTTATCCATTTACAAAATCTCACACAAACAACACATACCAGAAAGCAATGTGCAAATATAGAATAATGGAAATTGACTTATCGCAAATAATTATTTTCACTTCACCACATAAACATAGTTAACAATTAACAACGAAAATATACATATGTGTGGTGTATCTATATTGTTGAATGGAGATAAGAAACAATAGTTTCTTAGATAACGATTTGAGAGTGGTTTTTCAAACTACAATAGATGTTGTGGATTGGGAGGCCGTGACTCCCAAGAAGGGCCCACATTAGCAATGCACATCTCCATGAGAACACTCCTCTCGATATCGAGCTTCATCTAGTTCCATATTTTAATATTTAGTTCAACTCTCGAGTTGTGTGCACTTAGTTAATTAGTCTTTCAATCTTCGAGCAATGTGCAAATAGTTAGAATTTTTATTTTTTTTATTTCTTTACAAAGTCTCACACAAACAATACATACCAAAAATTGATGTGAAAATATAGATTTATGGAAATTGACTCATTGCATGTAATTATTTTCACCTCATCACATAAAAATAGTTAACAACTAACAACAAAAATTAAATATATGTGGTGTACCTGTGGTGTAACTGTACCTATATTGTTGAATGGATATGAGTAGCAATCGCTTCATAGATAAGGATTTGAGAGTGGTTTTACAAACTACAATAGATTATGTAGATCAGGAGGGCATGAATCCCAAGAAGGGACCACACCAGCAACACACATCTCCATGGGAATGCTTCTTTAGATCTCAAGCTTTAGTTAGTTCCATATTTTATTATTTATTTCATCTCTTGAGTTGTGTACACTTAGTTAATTAGAATTTCAGTCTTCGATCCATGTGCAAATAGATAGACACTTAAATTTATTGATTTCTTTAATGTTTGGTGGACCTATTGTAAATTTATAAAAAGAGGCTTTAGCTAGTTGAACAAGTGTTGTATGGAAGCGTAGTCCCTGCCGGGTTGAATTGGGAATAAATGCACATGGATGGGGAAAAATTAGCGGAGGTAGATGGAAACTGCAACATAGATGTGGCAAGCAGCATGAAGCACGGGTGGTATCCATGCAGTAAATGACAGGTGGCCCCTAGAGTCCCATTTATTTTTTGAAACTATATAATCTATTTATCTATGTTCAAAATTTTTGTCTACACAAAAAAGGTTATATTAAAATTAAATAAACACAATTTCTTGACATTCAGCATAGTGGAAGATAAAAATCTATGAGGACATATATATAAAAGGAGATAAAAAAACAGTTTTGAAATTAAATAAACACAATTTCTTGATATTCAACATAGTGGAAGATAAAATTTATGAGGACATATATATAAAAGGAGATAAAAGAACAGTTTTATTTGAAATATATCAAAAAATAATATTGTTTGTTACATATTCCTTGAAATTTAAATGCGTTTGTCATATAGACTAGGATTGGGGCTCCCGCGGACCATAAGAGAAATATGTACAAGAAATAGGACTGTGGAAAGAAGAAGTGGGTGACGGTAGAGTGTAATACCTTAAAAGAATAAATTGAAAGGTATCAGTCTTTGGCTAGACATTTCTATTTAAAAAAGTGGAATAACTGGATTGATAAAGAAAGCATGATGTGATCAATATAGACTTACAACGATGGTACATATCACCCCTTTTTCTATTTTCTTGTTGATGCCTTTTTATTGTTGTCATCGACAACTACTGGAATCGTGGCAACTGCCTGTTGCCTTTCGTCGACAACCTGCTTCAATTCCCTCTCGAGCCATTCTTCAATGTAGCTTCTCAAGGGGGCGCCATTGATCTCATTCCAGATTTTTATGTTGAAAATTTCATTTTCTAATTCCCTTAGATCGATAGAAAGATTACGCGGAGCCTGATCAATGTTTTCATTATGTACCAAATAGTTGACTAGCCAGTTGTCGATGTAATCTTCGCCATATTCAAGGATGTTGTAAAACTTTTCCAAAGACAACGCCTTAAAAATATCAACCTGTTTATTGAAGGATTTCTTAGTTAAGGGAAAGGAGTTGATGATTAAGTTGGCGTCTTGGAATTCGTTGTTCCTTCTGACTAAGTCTGTTTTGGTCAACTTTGTGAATAATTTTTCTTTCTTTGATACGACTTGTTCACATGACTGGACAATGAGATACAGGTTCCTCACTTTTTCTTTCCAGCATGCATTTAATTGAGTGATCCAATTTTTGGATGGGAGATCTTGATGTCTGCTTCTCATTTTTGTCATGTTGTTGACAATGGTGCCAAAAGGAAGGACCATGTCTAAATAGAAACGTTCTTCATTTTTTTATTTCCTCCTGCAAATGTTCGAGCAAATTATCTTCCCTCGTTCCAAGGGAAGCCATGGTTTGTGATGTTTCCCACAACTTAACAGTTAGGTCCATTCTTTTCTTGATATTATTCTCCACATTGTTGGAAATATGGCTACAACAGAGATGACGCAGATGATCAAGGCGCAGATGATCAAGGTTGTCATTGATGGCAATCGATTGTTTATGAAGAACAGATGCTGAAACATGCTGCAACACAAATGCAAACACAGACGCT
>ML794541.1:116217-138373 GCA_009831015.1 Picea engelmannii
ATATATATATATATATTAATGTTTTTCTAAACAATTTTTTATTATAGACAAGTGTGAAGATGACAGGGACGATATATATATATATATATAAACAAATTTTTTTATTATAAGTAAAAAAGATGGGGCAGTCCAACAAATGGCTTGTATATTTGAGGAATTTTGGATGTTGTTTGCAGGTCGTGGAACAATGGAAGGGCAATTTTGAGCCCGCTTGTCCAGGAACCCGCAATAAAGAAAGTGGGTAAGTATGGAATAGGAAAACGATTGGTCGGACTCATTTTTGATAATATATTGAAATTTGTAATAGATATCCCATTACCTGGCAAGATATTTTTTGCATCTATATCAAGGAATTTTGGGTGATGTTTGCAGGTTGTGAAACAATGCAAGGGAAATCTTGAACCCGCCTGTCCGGTAGGCCGCAAGCGAAAAAGTCGATAATTATTTGTAATAGATATCCCATTACCTGGTAGGATATTTTCTGCATGTTTATGTACAATTTGTGTAGGAACAGTTATTATGGCGGTCTCCTCGAGGCATGGTGATTTGTTAGCATTAAACCTCAGTTATTGCATACTTGGAAAGAAGTGCAAAGGACGCGGGCACAGGAAACGACGATTATGAATTAGATATTTCTTGAACCCGCCAACCTGATGATCCACAAAAGAAATTCAAAGAAATGGTGAAGTATGGAAAGCAGACAGACGGGTTTCAAAATGGGGTGGCAATAGTTCCACAGGAGACGTGAGGACTCAACGGTCAAATTGTATGTCTCGGAAGTTTTCAGTGAAAAATGTGTACCATGGAAGAGGGGATGATAGGTAGACTATGTAATATGGAAGATGGTATGATGTGAGAGTCTGGTTGTAAATTTGTATATCGCAGAAGTCGGGGTGTTGTTTGCAGGTCACAGAACAATAGAAGTGCAATCTAGAGCCCACCTACCCGAGAATCTGCGGCCGGAGAAGTGGTTGGATATGGAATGGGGAAGCAGTCGACAGAGTTGTGATATAAAAGCATGAGTGAAAATGTGAACCCACATGTCCGCCAACCCGCGCAGCTAGACATTTTCGAAAAAACGACTAAGTAACGAGAAAGATAAAGTACAGGGAAAAGAGAAACGGGAATTTGGTTAAGTATAGAAGACGAAAAAGAAGGGTTAATATATTCACATCTGTAATAGATATCCTGCCATATCCCCGGTAGTGCCCCAGTTATATTATGAATTGTAATCATTTTTTGTAGGCTGGTGAGCTGAGTATTGATAAGTTGGTGGGCGTATGTGTTTATTGGGCCAGAGAGCCTAAGTGTTAAGGCCAAGAGCCTAATTTTGTATATGTACTTATGCAGATCATTAATATAATATATAAACATCGTTGTGTGCTGACCGACCACGAAGAAAGACTGATGGGGGAATAAGATTCCATAGAATGGGTAAGGGAGAGGGGGCTGGAAGGTTTGAAGAGGGGCTAAGCTTAAGGGATTAATTGCTTGAATAATAATTTATTATTATTCCAAAGTGGTGTGAAAGGTATATTTTTATCATAAGTTTCTGGAAAAGGGAACAGATACTTGATGGAGTGCATGCAACTTCATGGGTGACATGTGTCGGCCCAGGCACATGAAATTTAACCCAAGAATTGAGTCATGATGGGGGTTTGTCCTCCATTCGTCCGTACACTGTGTGAACCATGTGGCATCGGGGTCTGATCTTTGCATACCCTCACGTAGCTCAGAAACCAGAAAACCATGATGTTTTCCTGAGAAGCCGACGCATCCTCCATCTGCATTGTTTGAGTTTGCATTTGACCTCTGCGTTAATTCCTTATCACACACCCTAAAAACTAGTGGCAAACCCATGGACTGATTCGTGTCTTCGGTGTGTCCTCTGAACCCAATTTATCCACACTGCAAATACAAGTTCGTGCTTAACTATTTGGGTTGTTGTCTTCTATGAAACCTGAGCATATTGTAATTGTCTATGTCATGTGTGTTATAATTGTGGGTTGTTGTGTCCATGTATTCCCTTGGCTGAGTGTGATTGGCTACCGTCATATATTCCTTGTTGAGCTGTACTATTGTCCTCCTTGTGTTGGAATGGAGCTGAAGAAGCAGGTTGTCAAGCCCATGTGCAACACTCTCTCCAGGTAAGAGAGGTGGTTGTGGTTGAAGAAGCAGGTTGTCAAGTGTGTGAGCGACTCTCTCCGGGTGAGAGAGGTGGTTGTGGTTGAAGAAGAAGGTTGTTAGGCTTGTGAGCGAATCTCTCTAGGTGAGAGAGTGCATGGAGGAAGTGAGAACTTCTGGAAGGGGTCTTGTAGCTGCCACAGATCTCAGAGAATTACGGTCCGGCCTGTTGCTGAAGCCCAAGGCAAGGGAGGTTTAGCAACCAAAGGATTGTCCTAGTGACAATGAAGGTGTATACTCCTGGGGTGGGACAGGCATGTGGGGAATGAGAGTTTGTGAGAAATTGGCATAAGTGGCTCTTAGGAGAGAATCCATCCTCATAAACCATGTGTCTTCCTGTTGACGTTGCCTAGCCTAGGATTCCCTTTCCCGATGGAGCTTAGTCCCAGCTCGGGGGTGACCTACTGCTAAGAGTGATGAGTAGCGTGGTCTAAGGATGGGATGTTCATGGAAGGTTTGCACGCAGTTGGTGGAGTTACTCTAGTTTCAAAGATAAGTATCATTATGTGTTTAATTTTGTACTTAATTAAAATGCATGTCTATGATGCTTGTAAGATTATCATGTATTCCGTTGCAAGTGGAATTATTTTTAATTATATTTAAGTCTGTATGATGGTAGTAACTCTATGTTAAAATGTGTTAAATTGATGTAATGCATATTGTATATAAGTTTATGTTCTGCGTAGTAGCATTGCCTAGCGGTGGGGTTAATGGCCCGGGACGTTAAAATATGGTATTAGAGCCCATGGTTTCAACGTTGAGCCTGGATGGGGTGGATAAGTGGTCTTTAGACCCAAGGTTTCGAGTGGAAATGGTGTTCGGATAGAACCAATTTCGAACCTTAGAATGTTTCTCAGTGCTAAGGGGTTACTTGGTCATGTTACGAAGCTCAAGATGAGTAGAAGTAGAATAAAACCGTAGTTGACGTGGTATTTGACCAGAGAGAGAGAGCGCTCAACACTTGGGGTGTTGGAGCTGTAGGATCTGTTCGGAAGGAGAGGAAAAACCTTTACGACTGTTAGATCCAGAGAAGGTGCAGGAAGGTTATCCTGGAAGCCTTTTGGAGTTTGGCAATTGGGAGAAGTCGAATGCATTGAGGCACAAACTTCTGAAGGAGATATACACCATAGATCATAGGAAAAGAGCCTAACTGTTAGATCTGTGTCTAGGAAGACTAAGGAAAGTCACTTTGGAGGATTTCAAGTGTGGACTGTGACAAAATCCCGAAGTCCCAAAGTAGATCGCAACCTTCTGTTGCGAAGGACACACGTCAAGAGATCGTGTACTTCGGGTGGAAGTACTTCGTGAGGAGGAAAGTGATGTGAGTTTGAAACTCTCGAAGACCGAAGTGTCAAAGTCGCTCATATTCGTTGATCATGAAGGAGGACACGCGTCGGTAGATCATGAACTCTGGGGAAAAGCGCTCCGGGCAAAAGCAAGCATAGAGGAGTTGAAACTCTTGAAGCCCGAAGAGCCGAAGTGGTGAGTCATGATGACGTCACCTAGAGGTGACATATACACATGGGATGTGTGCCACGTGTCAGTGGGTTTAGAACTCGTGGAATATTGAAATGGCATTTGGAACATGACGAGTTTCATCCATCTAAATGGGCCATGTATCAATCGCTAGTATTTCGCCATGTGGCATCCTGTATGAGTAGGGTTAATGGGGACCGAGGTTACATAATGTAGTTAAAGGTCGGAGTACCCACAATGGCGTTGATCACGATGCATCAAGATCAACGACCATGAGATATTGCGGGGAACCAAGTTGCATAGAAGCTAATTCTCCAAGGTGGTCCCGCAATCTAGACCACGGTTTCACTGAGGGGTTATGTGCCAACGTCAGAAGAATTGTGGGATGAAAGGCGGGTTACTCCAAACCATCGTTGCATGCCCCCACAATTGGAAAAATGTTAAGTAATGTGACGTAATTACGTCACCAAAGGTGATTGGGAATATTCGAAGATTAACAATTCAGATTTGCAGATGCGAGATCCTTCGAAGTCCCGAAGTCCTGGAACTCAGACGCGTGAGGTTCCATAGTGAGTGTCATTTGTTGGATGTTGGGTAGACGTGGACCATTGATCCACCCTACTTCGCAAGTTCGTTAATTCGGAACTCCGAGAATCTATTGTGATGTATTATAAAGACTTCAGAACCTGAAGTCTTGAGTAAGCGCTTATTGATCTAGCACTTGGTCACAGCGCGTGGTCGCAAGGGTTGGGGCTAAGAGAAAAGGGTTGAGACCTGAAATTGTTACAGAGCCGAGAAGAGCTTGAAAAAATTCATGAAATCTGAACGTTTCTTAAAACAGATTCGGTTTATGAATTCTGTGGGATTTGTTAAGGAATGATGGCTTGACAAATTCTGGTTGACTGCATGTTGTGTTTGCAGAGTTCAACAAGTGTCGGGACCAAAGCGAATTGCAACTGAGTGCAGAGAAATGGAGGAGACATAGAATGCTTCCAGTTTAGAGAATGAAGCTAAAGGGATGGATGTTCATTTGGGAGTTGAAGGGTCGAACTCTAATGGACATGGAGAAGAGATAGATAAGGAAGGGCATATGATGAAAATCATTGAAATATTGCAGAAAGATGCCCAAACTCACCAAGAAGATAGAAGAAATCTCATGAAAGATAAGGAACAACAGGGAGAATTCAACTTAAATTTGATGAAGAGTCTCAAGAGAATAGAAAAGAAGTTGGAAAAGGAGAGAGACTCGAGAAAAACAGGGAGTCACCAGAATTCTGAGGGAAGAAGATCGAGGATTGTTGATAGACACCATCATCACTCCCAAGGTCGCTCCAAGAGGAGGGAACATAGTAGTTCAAACCCATCTCCTACCAGAAATCATAGGAGATCTGGAGTGTATGAATTGAAGGGAGAAATGAACAAGATTAAGCCTCCTACATTTGATGGAGAACACGAGAAGGAAGAAGATGCTGAAACATGGTTGCTTGGCATAAGGAAATATTTCCAACTGCAGAATTATTCCTCTCATGTAGAAGGAAGAATTGCAATATATCAATTGAAAGGAAAAACATCCATGTGGTGGGATCAACTTGTGCAGGTGCAACACATTAGAGAGAAATATATCACTTGGAAATAATTCAAGAGGTATTTCGAGAAGAAATACTTGACTAAAAGATATTACGATAGAAATATGAAAGAGTTCTTTGAACTGAAGCTAGACATCATGACCATTGATGAGTATGAACAAAGTTTTTTGGAATTCTGAAGTATGTTTCGTTCATCAAGGATGAGACTGTCAAGATTCAAAGGTATCTAAATGGACTGCCACCTTCCATTGGGGACAAGATTCAGTATAATGACCCAAAAACTATGGAAGAAATGATAAGAAGAGAGAAATGCTTATATGAGAAGCAAAGAGACAAGCCTACTTTCTGGAAGTCTTGGGAAGACAAGAAGAAATTCAAGATGGATCAGAAGAAGAAGGGAACTAAGCCACCCTTTTTCAGAAACAATCCTCAGGGACAACCATCTTTTAGAGAGCCCGGGAAGGCTGAGGTGGGTGGGAAAATGCCAAGACCGCCACCTATGGAATGTTGGGGTTGTAAAGGGAACCATAGGTACAGAGATTTCCCCCACAGAAATGATAAAGTGAGATTTTTCCACAATGTACAATAGGATGAGACAGTGGAGGACATGGGCAGTAGAATACCCAAGATCTACGCAGCCCTGGACAACAAGCAAGCATAATATCAGTCGCACATGATTGAAGTGGAAGGTATGATCAACAACCATGCCTTTACTATTTTAATTGATTCTGGGGCTAGCCATAGTTATATAGATCCTAGAGTGGTGAAAAGTTTGCATTTACCAAGAAGAAATCATGAGAAATCTTAGTTAGTGCAATTGGCTATAGGAGCCAAGAGATAATTTGTCGAGTTGGTTAAGTCTTGTCCTATGGACATGAATGGACTGAGCACAAAGGCCGAATTGAACATTCTGCCTTTAGGTTCTTATGATTGTCTAATTGGAATGGACTGGTTGGACCAACAACATGCCATCTTGGACTGTCATAGAAAGTCATTCACTTGCCTGGATGAGGAAGGAAATCGGAAAACAGTCCAAGGAATTCCCAGAGTTTTTTCCATCAAAGAAATCTCAGCAATGCAACTAAAGAAGTGCTATAGAAAAAGCTGTCAATTATTTCCAGCCCATGTGGAGGAAACAACTAAGGATAAGGTGTCAAATATTGGAGATCATGCAATACTAAAAGAGTTTGAAGATGTATTCTAGGAGATACCCGGACTACCCCCGAAGAGTGATATTGACTTCTCTGTAAACTTGATGTCTAGAGCAGCTCTAGTGTTGAAAGCTCCTTACAGAATAAGTACACCAGAGCTGAAAGAACTACAATTGCAGCTTGAGGAGCTCCTGAGGAAGGGGTTTATACGCCCAAGTGTGTCACCTTGGGGTGCCTCGGTATTGTTCGTGACGAATAAGGATGGGATGTTGAGATTGTGTATCGATTTTAGACAATTGAACAAAGTGACTATTAAGAACAAGTATCCTTTGCCGAGGATAGATGACCTCTTCGATCAGTTGAAGGATGCGAAGATATTTTCAAAGATAGACCTCAGGTTAGGATATCACCAGGTAAGGATAAAGGATGAAGACATCAACAAGACCGCCTTTAGAACAAGGTATGGTCATTACGAGTTCACAGTGGTGTCATTTGGGCTGTCGAATGCACCCGTTGTTTTTATGTGCCTGATGAATGGTGTGTTCAAGGACTATCTAGACAAGTTTGTCATAGTCTTCCTAGATGACATTCTGGTGTATTCCAAGTCAGAGGAAGAGCATGAACAACATATGAGGATGGTGTTGCAGGTGATAAGAGAGCACCAAATGTATACCAAGTTGAGCAAGTGTTCATTTTATTAGGAGAAAATCCATTACTTGGGGCATATCATTTCGAAGGATGGGATAGCTGTAGATCCTGAGAAGATTGAGGCCATCAGAGAATGGATAGTGCCAAAGAACATGACAGAAGTCAGATCCTTTATGGGTCTAGTTGGTTATTACAGAAGGTTTATCACAGGGTTCTCGAGGATAGCTCACCCTATTACTTCCTTGCAAAGGAAGAAGAATAAATTTCAGTGGACAGAGGAATGTGAGAGAAGCTTCTAGCGATTGAAGCAACTGTTAATCAGTGCTCCAATCCTGAGGATCACAGACCCAAATGAATATTTTGTAGTGTGTACAAATGCATGCAAAGAAGGACTGGGAGGAGTCCTCGATCAGAATGGATTCATAATCTGTTATGAATCCAGAAAGTTGAAAGAGCATGAAAGGAACTATGCAACTCATGATTTGGAGTTGGCAGCCATAGTACACGCTCTAAAGAAATGGAGGCATTACATCATGGGAAGGAGGTTCGAACTGAGGAAAGACCATAATGGTCTAAAGTATTTGTTTGATCAGCCAAACTTGAATGATAGGCAGAGTAGGTGGTTGGAGTTTCTTTGTGAATATGAATTTGATATCAAGCATATCAAAGGAAAGGAGAACAAAGTGGTTGATGCACTTAGCAGGAGAGTGCGTAAATTGCATGCTACAACCATTAGCATGTACCAAACTGATATTAAAGGAAGAATTTTGGAGGCTGCAAATACAGATTTGCAGTACAGGGATTTGGTAGCAAAGCTACAACAAGGTAAGATGCCATAGAAAGTGGAGAATTATAAATTGGAAACTGATGGAACACTTATGTAGAAAAACAGAATTTATGTACCTAATGTCCAAGACTTGAAACTGATGATTTTGAATGAAATGCATAATGTGCCTTATGCTGGGCACCCTGGATATCAGAAAATTGTGGAAGTAGTCAAGAGCCACTACTTTTGGCCAGGTATGAAGAAAGAGATTGTTGAATACATCTCCATATGTATGGAGTGCCAGAAGGTTAAAGTTGAGCACAGGCACCCAGCAGGGTTGTTGCAACCTTTACCCATTCCTGAGTGGAAATGGGAAGTAGTGACAATGGATTTCATCATAGGATTTCCCAGGACAGGAAAGAAGCATGATTCAATCATGGTGGTTTTGGACAAGCTTACTAAAGTTGCCCATTTTATTTCGTTAAAGACTACTCACAAGGCAGCGGATGTTGTTGACATATTTATGAAGGAAGTGGCACGATTGCACAGAATTCCCAAGACAATTGTGTCTGACAGAGACCCGAAATTTACCTCAAATTTCTAGAAATGGTTATTCAAGGGGTTCGAAATGAATCTGAACTTCAGTATAGCCTATCACCCTGAGTCGGATGGGAAGACAGAGTGGGTGACTCGAGTAATAGAAGACATGCTAAGGATGTATGTGATGGACAAACCATCAAAATGGGAAGACTACCTACACTTGGTAGAATCCGCCTACAATAATGGGTATCAAGCATCGTTGAAGATGAGCCCATTTGAAGCACTTTATGGCAGAAAGTGAAATACTCCAGTAAGCTGGGATAATCCAGTTGATAGGGCAGTAGTTGGGCAAAAATTTACTCAAGGAAATGGAATAACAAATGCTAAAAATTAAGTAGAATTTGAAAGCTGCCCAAGACAGGAAGAAAAGTTGTGTTGATAAGAACAGAACCCACATAGATTTTAAAGTGGGTGACCATGTTTTGTTGAAAGTAAAACCAATAGAAGTTCCCTGAAGCTTGGAAGCTGCTCCAATTTGGCAACCAGATTTTGTGGGCCATTTAAAATCCTAGAAAGGATTGGGCTAGTTGCATATATGCTTGCATTACATGCATCCATGACTGTACATAATGTGTTTCATGTTTCATTTCTTAATAAATATATACTTGATGCTAATCATGTAATTGATTGGAATGTGATTCAGGTGGAGCAAGAAGGTGTCTTGCAAGTGCATCCTGTGTGCATATTGGACCGAAAAAAAAAACAGCTCCGGAATCGAGCCATAGGGCTTGTAAAGGTCCAGTGGACCTGGTACGGTCCTGAGGACGCGACATGGGAGCATGAGGATGGTATGTGGGAAGAATACCTGCATCTTGATGAAGATTTTGAAAATCTTGTTGATGTTGTGTAAAGAGTTGCACTGAGGACAGTGCAAAAATAAGGGGAGGGGATTGTAATATCCTCCAGTAGTGCCCCAGTTATATTATGAATTGTAATCATGTTTATGAATTGAGTTCATTTTTTGTAGGCTGGTGAGACGAGTATTGATAAGTTGGTGGGATTATGTGTTTATTAGGCCAGAGAGCCTAAGCGTTAAGGCCAGGAGCCTGATTTTGTATATGTAATTATGCATATCATTAATATAATATATAAACATTGATGCATGTCGACCGACCACGAAGAAAGAGTGATGGGGGACTAAGATTCCACAGAATGGGTAAGGGAGAGGGGGCTGAAAGGTTGGAAGAGGGGCTAATATTGAGGGATTAAGTCTTTGAATAATAATTTATTATTATTCCAAAGTGGTGTGAAATGTATATTTTTATCCTAAGTTCCTGGAAAAGGGAACGCATCTTGATGGAGTGCATGCAACTTCATGGGCGACATGTGTCAGCCCAGGCACATGTAATTTAACCCAATAATTGAGCTATGATGGGGGTTTGTCCTCCATTCGTTCGTCCACTGTCTGAACTGTGTGGCATCGACATCTGATCTCTGCATACCCTCACACAGCTCAGAAACCATAAAACCGTGATGTTTTCCTGAGAAGTCTACGCATCATCCATCTGAACCCTTTGAGTCTGCGTTTGAGCTCTGTGTTGATTCCTTGTCAAGCACCCTGGAAACTAGTGGAAAACCCATGGAATGAGCCATGTCTCCTGTGTGTCCTGTGAACCCAATTTATCCACACTACACATCTGAGTTCGTGCTTAACTGTTTGGGTTGTTGTCTTATGTGAAACCTGAGCATACCATAATTTTCTATGCCATGTGTGTTATAACTGTGGGTTGTTGTGGCCACACAGTCCCTTAGCTGAGTGTGATTGGCTATCATCATCTGTTCCTTGTTGATCCTTACTGTTGTCCTCCTTGTGCTGGAATGGAGCTGAAGAATCAGGTTGTCAGGCTTGTGCACAACACTCTCTCCAGGTGAGAGAGGTGGTTGTGCTTGAAGAAGTAGGTTGTCAAGCCTGTGAGTGATTCTCTCCAGGTGAGAGAGTGCGTGGAGGAAGTGAGAACTCCTGGAAGGGGTCCTGTAGCTTCCACAGAGCTCGGAGAATTCTAGTCCGGCATGTTGTTGAATCCCAAGGCAAGGGAGGTTTAGCAGTCGAAGGACTGTCCTGGTGACAGTGAAGGTGTATACTCCCAGGGTGGGACAGGAATGTGGGGAATGAGAGTATGTGAGCAGTGGGCATGAGTGGCTCCTGGGAGAGAATCCATCATCATAAATTGTGTGTCCTCCTATTGACCTTTCCTAGCCTAGGATTCCGTTGTTCGGTGGATATTAGTCCCAGTTCGGGGGTGACCTACTGCTGAGAGTGATGAGAAGTGTGGTCTAAGGCTGGGAGGTTAGTAGAATGTCTGCACACATTTAGTGTAGTTACTCCAGTTTCAAATATAAGTATCATTATGTGTTTAATTCTGTACTTAAATAAAATGAATGTCTGTGATGCTTGTAATATTATCATGTATTATGTTGCAAGTGGAATTATTGTTAATTCTATTTAATTCTGTATGATGGTAGTAACTCTATGTTAAAATGTGTTAAATTGATTTAATGCATACTGTATATAAGTGTATGTTTCGTGTAGTAGCGTTTCCCGGCAGTGGGGTTGATGGTCGGGGACGTTACATATCCCATTTCCTGACAAGATCTTTTCTACATGTTTTTGGAGAAGTTATATACCCATTGCATATACTTGGAAAGAAATGTGAAGGTGTTGGGCACAAAAAACAACGAATAGGAATTGAAAATTGTTTGAACCCGCCAACCCAATGATCCATGAAAGAGATTGCAAGAAATGGTCGTGGAAAGCGATCAGACGGGCTTCAAAATAGGTTGACAAGGGTTCCCAAGGAGACATGAGGCCCCAACAGTCAAATTGTATTGATCAAAACTTTTGAGTGCAAACTGTGTAACACAGAAGAGGGGCCGATGTAGGAGTCCAAAAGTCAATTTGTATATCGCGGAAGCCAGGGGGTTGCTTACAGGTCAAGGAACACTGGAAGTGCACTCCGCCTGTTCGAGAATCTGAAGCAAAAAGGTCGGGTAAGTATGGAATTAGAGACATGAAAGAGATTCCAAGAAATGGAAAAATATGGAAAGTGGACACGGGGGCTTCAAAATGGGGTGACAATAGTTCCCCAGGAGACATGAGGACCCGAAGGTCAAATTGCAGGTCTCAGAACTTTCGTGTGCAAATTGTGTATCACGGAAGAGGGTATGATGTGGGAGTGTGGAAGTAAATTTGTGTATCACGGAGGTCCAGGTGTTGTTTGCAGGTCACGGAACAATGGAAGTGCAATATAGAGCCCTCCTTCCCAAGAATCCGCTATATGAAAAGTGGCTAGGCATCGAATGGATAGTGGTCGGTCGGAGTCGCGATATAAAAGTATGAGTGCAAAAGTGAACCCGTGATTCCTCCAACGCGCACCTTGAGACATTTTCGTAAAAAACGACTAAGTAATGAGAAAGAGAGAGTAGAGGGGAAAAAGAAACGGGAATTTGGTTAAGTATAGAAGAGGGAAAAGAAGGTCCAATATATTCAAATCTTCAATAGATATTCCATTTCCTAGCAAGACATTTTCTGTATGTTTCTGGAGAAGTTGTATACATATTGCATATACTTGGAAAGAAGTCTGAAGGTAGCGGGCACATGAAACAATAACTAGAAATTGGAAATTTCCTAAACCCATGAATTCGACGATCCGCGAAAGAGATGTCAAGAAATGGTCAAGTGTGGAAAGCGGTCAGACTGACTTCAAGATAGGGTGACAAGGGTTCCCGAGGATATGTAAGTCCCCAACTGTCAAATTGTATATATTGGAACATTTTAGTGAAAAATGTGTAACATGGAAGAGGGGATGATGTGGGAGTCCAGAAGTAAATCTGCATACCGCAGAAGCTAGAGTGTTGTTTGCAGGTCACGGAACAATGGAAAGTGAAATTTAAACAAAGGGGAAGTGCTCGGTCAAAATCGCCATATAAAAGCATGGATGAAAATGTGAACGCATGAATCCGCCAACCCACGCAGCAAGACATTTTCAGAAAAAAAAAAACGACTAAGTAACCAAAAAGAGAAACTACAGGGGATAAAAGAGTGGGAAAATAGAAAGGCAGAGAGAAATTTTTGTGAGCAGGAATTGGTTTCAAACAAGCCCCATTGTTGAAAAACCATCATTTTCTAGTAATTGTTAGCAAATGCTTTGTTGAAGATTATATTTTATCGCAACTTGTGGGATTAATTGTGTTCTTGATACATTCTTCCATGACTTTAACATATTAACTTAAGTATTAAACTTCTTGCATGATGGTTTTTTAGCATTAAATCTGAATAATTGCATGTCTAGAAACAAGAATGACGATCTTGCTGCAACATTGTGATTTGGTCTTGCTATGTTCTATCTGCATTACGAATAAAATTGAAAGTTGGTTTGAAACTGTCTGAAATTCATTTTTGTTTCCATAAAATCTTGATGGATCGACACAATGCATTGTCATATAATTGTTAAATGCTCCATTTTAGAACAAATTACTTAAGAAAATACAATATCGAAGAACTATGAGACTATCGAACCATGCCAATGAGAAGAGGTGTTAAATTCAGAAAAGAAGCACCAACCAAGACTCGAAGGAAAAAAAATTAATAGTAAATCCATTAAAAAAAATAATATTCGGCACTGTATATCTATCCATAGAAATTGGATCGAGTTCTTTGGGCCAAAACATTGAACATATTTTCCATAACCACAAGCATAGGATCTGCAACATGCAGGAGCCATCGAGATGCTCTTCAACATGCATACAAAACTGTTTACCATGCTTTTTTTTAGGAAATCCTTACAGTCTTCTCCTCGGTGGGTCAATGTTTGGTGCCCTAATCTCAATATCTTACGGAAGACCTAAGGCGACAAAGAAACAGGAGAGTGGTTCCGCAGTAGAATAAATCTGTGGCTTGAAGAAGATGAACAACAGTCATGCGGTAAAATTGATAGTTCTCACAAGATTCCCATGAGGAAGAAGATGAAAAACGTTGCAGGGCAAACAAAATAGCCCGAAACTGAAAGTTAGGACACACCAAGAAACCACCTCCTCAAAGTCGAAAACTCCAAGGACATAGGTTGCACAAGCAATTCTAGAAGCCCAAATTAGTCCATTCTGGGCAGAAGGAAATGAGTAGTAGGAATATGCCTTGCATCGGTGGGAGTTCTGGTCCTCATCCCCTAAGATGTTAATTGTATATCCAAAGAACAGGACATTGGTCCCGCAATTGAATAATTTTTTGTCTTGAAATATATCTCTGGGAGCATCAATAGATCATTTCCTTATAGTGAAAGACTTCTGCCCAGAATAGACTAATTTGGACCTCTGGAATTCCTACTTTTGAGATGCAAAGCAACTATTGCATTCAACGTCGGTTTCTTTTATGAAACCCCTTGTTTTGGTGTTGTCAGGACCTCCACCGCCGACCCGGGAAGTGTTGCCCGTTATGGTTGATTTCAATTTGGGCACAGGAGTGGGAACATTGTCTGCATTTCCATCATCCATTGTTGTATCATCATCCATCAGATCATCTTCTTCTGGCTTGAAATCCATCGCATCAACCTCTGCGCCAACCATCAATGTAGGCGGGTAGGTTGTCTGATCAGGTAGGGTTGCCTTGGAATTCTTTGTCTTGAAATATATCTCTTGGTGCACCCAGTGACCATCTCCTTTTTTTCTCCTGGGAGGAGGGAGATGAGTAGTAAGAATATGCCCTGGAATACCGAAATCTCTGGCCATCATTCCCAAAGGTATTTACTGTATCTGGATAGAACTGTTGTGGAACTGCTGCCATAAGTTAACGAGAATTTTTCATTTGCTCCAGATGATGTTTGAAATGAAAATTGGGGAGGGATAATATAACCCTCCGCAAATCTTGGTTTAATGCGTATCAATGGAAGATCTCCTTGAGCCTTTCAATGATCAATGACAATCTCCAGGGTTCATGCATAATGATTTGTTACCATTAAAGATTACTAAATGCATATTTAGAAAAAAGTGTGAAGGTGGCGGTGACGATGAAGAGCGATTAAGAATTAGAGATTTCGTAAATGCGCCAACTGGTCGACGCACGAAAGATATTGCATCATGGTTGAACTGAATACTTGGAAAGGATAACACTCTTCTCCACAAATCTTGGTTTAATTCGTATTAATGACAAATATTCTTCGGCCTTCCGGAAATTAATGACAATCTTAACGGTTCCTGCACGATGAGATACTAGAATTAAAGCTTAATAATTACATATCTATAAAGAAGTATGAAGGTGGTGGGGATGGCGAAGAGTGACTAAGCATTGTACATTTCATCCACCCGCCAACCCGCGAAACAGATTCCAAGAAATTACCAACTATGGAAAGCGGTCAGGAGGGATTCAAAAATAGGGTCACAAGATATACTCAGGAGACGAGAGGGGTTGATGGTCAAATTGTATGTCACAATGAAAAATTTCATCCATCAATTTGTATATTGTGGAATTTCTGGTGTTCTTTGTTGGTAGCGAAACAATGGAAGCGCAATGTTGAGCAAGCCTGGCCAGGAACCGACTATGGTAATAGTGGCCAAGTATGCAATGGAAAAGCGATTGGTCAGACTCGTGATATAAAAGCATTAGACATACTCGAAACAGGGAATATTGATGAGCTTGAAACATGGCCATAAGCTCTACTCATGAGACATGAGGGTCCAATGGTCAAATTGTATCTACCCCAACTGTTGAATGCAAAATGCATAGCATGGAACATGAGACAATGACGGATTTCGAGGGTCAATTTGTATATTGTCAAACTTCGGGTGATGTATATATAAGCATGAGACATTTGGAAAAAGTACACATTCGAAAAAAGGACCAAGTAAACAGAAAGTGAAAGAAAACGAGATAAAGGGAAATTTGTTTGCTAATTTGTAGATCACGGAAGTCTGGGTGTTGTTTGTAGGCGGTGGACCAATGGAAACACAATGTTGAACCCGCAATCTAAAAAGTTTGTTCAATATGAAACAGGGAAGCAGTTGGTTGGGCTAGTGATATAAAAGTAACAGTGGAAATCTGAAGATGTGAATCCACCAACTCCTGTAGCTAGACATTTTCTGAGAAATGAGTAAGTAAACAAAAAGGGAAAGCAAAGGGAAAAAAGAAAGGGGATGGCAATTTTTGGAAGTGGGAATTGGTGTAAGAAAGCCCCATTGATGGTCTTAACAGTAACTATGAAGTGCATTAAACATGTGAACATGTTCTTCAATCAAGGAATAGATACAACGAGCCATGCTTATAGTTTCCAGGATCTGTTTGTATAAGAGAAGTGTCGAAAAGATACAAGAAAATCAATTTTGGGATGTTTAAGTAAAGTTATTATTCTGTCAGCTTCACCGAATGTATAACAATGACGAATCTTAATTTTAATGTCCTCTCGTTGATATGATAGTTCCATTGGACTTCACATAGTATATATTCTTTTATTTCAAATTATTCCAGGAGATTAATTTTGCTAAGTTCATCGATCAAGGAAAAGTGCTAAAATGAGCCACATACTACATTTGCATCACAGAGCTATATTAAAAGGAAAAGCATGTCCTCTATAGTCTTTAAGATCATAGAAAAAGTATGAATATCTAGAACATATTATTAATTTTCCAGAATGAAACATACAACCAAGAACCAAGTAAACACCAAATGTATTGAAAGTTGAGGTACAAGGCAATGCACAAATATAGAAGGCGTCAAGCAAGATCCCACAAGGTTCCATAGAGTAGTACGCATCTCCTTTGCATCAAACAATTTGATATATAAAAAAAACACATCGTGGCATTGGTTTTCTCTTACATCTGGTATATGTTCCCACGAGAAAATAACTGAGGCCATGGGATATGAACAAAAGTTTGCCAAACACAAGACAACACAAAACCAGCGAAGCTTCGCCACTGTACACTATCTATAACCAAACCTCAAAATGGGGAACAAGAAAGTTTATGATTACTATTTTAAAATAAATTAAGATTACTATGGATATTTTCTTTTGATAGTGCCATGGTCTATCACTACCAATTTTAACAATGCCAAATTTCCAATATTATTGGAAATGCTTGATGGTTCTGCCCAGAGGAGCAAGTTATTTCAACGGTTCAAAGGATGGGCCTGAGTTATTTACAATTGGATACTTTTTATGGGGTTTGCGCTGATGATTCCTATTTCTGGACTGAACAATTTTATGCGTGTGTACATCACCAACAACTGCACCTGCCTGTATGCATTCCAATTCCTGAACTCCCCAATCTCTATAGCAATTTTTGAAAATCTCAAGCTCATGTTTCAATCCATGTTGAGTCCCTTTTTTTTCAATTAGGGCATCGAGAAAATGGAGATACCATACCATAAATGTATAGTTGGAGACCAATTTTTTTTTTATTCGGGTATCCAAAAAAAATGCAAAAATCTTGCCATGGCTATATAGTTGGAAAGCAATTGTCCAATTTGGGCACCCAAAAATGTGCAGACTCCTCCAACAAAGCCACAGCCAGCCACCGTTTTTTTAAATTTGCACACCGCAACAAATATGAAAAATTCTTATTGGGAGATGCACAAAAACATCAAAATAACAACATCAGTTGCATTTGTAGTTAGATTCTCCTTGTTGTTTCAAGTGCACAAGAAGAGACAAAATATCTAGAAAGAGAATTTTACAGCTATATATGTAAACTCTGAAGAACTCAAGTCTGACAAACATTCATCTGGGTGTCGAAGAAAAATTATAGACACACATGACATATTTTCATTTCCTGCCAAAGCTTGATATGATTTTTTTTTTTCAGCCGATATGCAATATTGCATTGTCCTCATTTAAGGTAAATTTTCTATGTATCTGAAAGTCGTGCAACATGTAGACATTGTTTGCCTTTTTCTATAGGTATGCCTCATATGGAAATTCTGTTAACCTAGGAAGCACATCTTGTAACAGAGGTTGTCTAATTGTACAATGTAAGGTTGTGTTGCCCACGGTTCAGATGGCAGCATTGAGGCAATGTCTATATATGTAAGGACATTTTTTATTTCATTGCAGACAATCAATTGTATCATCACTTATGAAAGAAGAAGCAGAAGCATGAGAGTTGCAGTTGGCACATACATGCTCAAAGGGGGTCGAGTACACATTCACTTCAACCTAGAAACGTGAGCATAGAAGTTAATATATTGAACAATATAATATACAACTGCAAAAAAAAAAAAAAAAAACTGCAGAAATTTGGTGAAGGCAATTTGTATGAGCAAAGTGAGGATGAATCTGCAGATGTATACGCACAACAGTTGTAGAGCAAGTTAGTTTCTTGAGATCCTATACTATGTCTGCTCACAATTCTGTTACAAATGTTGCTTGGGTTGTGCGAAAGATCCTTTCTTTAAAATCTCTTTTCTTTGTAATATTTTTGAAGAGCATAAGTGGAAATTTCCCTTTATGCAATTGTTGTTCCATTGACGAAAAAAAATTTGAATAGGTGTCAAACAATTGTAGCTGCAACATGGAACATTGCAATATTTGTGTAACTTAACCGAGATACATGGACATGTGAAATTAAATAACAAAACTAGATATGGAGAACGATACCATTGCCTTGTCCTTGTCTAACTCTCCATATTTTATATGGAGAATGTGTTGCGAGCCAAGTTTTCTTGCAAGTGTGACAGTTGCTCCAATGGTTTCGATTGGGTAAATGTCATTGCTCTGTGCAAGTTGGTTGATAGTTGTGTGTGGGACGAAATGATATTCTGAACAAATAGCGAGATTTTTTTCCATAATACTTGTTTCATTGAGCGATATAATTTTATCACAATCACCACGGTCATATATTGTTTTGGGAAATATATTAAAATTTGTAATGGATATCCCATCACCTGGAAATATCTTTTTTGCATGTTTCTGGACAAGTTGTGTGGGAATAGTCAGTGTGATTGTGATCATGGCCTCCTTGTCTGTCATGTCATCACGCATAATGGATCTAGTTTTGTTTTCCTTGTCCAAGTAGGTGCTATAGACGACCATTATGTCCTCGATGAACACTTGTCAAGTTTGGCAGATGTTCAAGCCCTCTATTGATAGTATTTTGGGTTTTACAAGTTTAGACCTGGTGACATTTTTTGAACAGGAAAAGTAATGTGAATGGTAGTGTGCATTATTTTTTTGTTTTCATTTTCCCTGGCATAAATGTACAAGTAGACACATAGCTTGGATGAACTATGGAGCCAGAGTTTTGCAACCAGACCTCTTAGTCTTCGGAACCTACGCTATGTTCAACGTCTCCCTTGCACTTGTTGATACTTCTTGTGAACTGCAAAGTATGTGTTGCATATGACATCAACATATTCACCATGCCATAGATGAATAAATAGTTGAGGATATTTGTTTGGTAAACATATGAGGAACATAATGTATGCATCTTTACCTTTGGCCTTGTCGGTCTGCTAATGTTTGGGATGATTGACTGCTCATGGCCATGTCACTAGTCCAACTTTTTTTTATGCAAGCATGTGTAGATGAACATGAGTAGGACTAAACAAGCATATGCATTGTATATTGTCCATAATTGTGCTTAATGTCACATAAAGGGTCGAAGGAGATGGAATACAAAATAGGGTGTCAAGGGATACTCAGGAAACATGAGGACTCGAGGGTCAAGTTGTATGCCTCATATAGTTTTACTGGAAAAATGTGTAACAGTAAATAGGGCATGATGGCGGGGTACAATGACCAATCTGTATATCGTGGAACCTCTGAAGCCAGAGGCGCAATCTTGAACCCGCCAGCCAGGGAACCCGTGATCGACAAAGTGGGTAAGTATGGAATAAGGTAGAAGCATGACCATAAATGTGAACCCGTGAGTCCACCAACCCATGTACCAAGGCATTTTTGGAAAGACGACTAAGAAAATCAATCAGAAATAAAAAGTAGACGAGAAAAGTTAAGTATAGAAGAGGGAAAAAAATGGATAATAGAAAATGGATAAATTAGAAATGGAGAGGGCACAAAGGCCCATTATTTCCAAATCATCATTTTCTAGTCCAATATTATATTCCCCCACCTGTTTTGTATGTTTAATTTACTAGCACACTTGGTATACCTTTTCGAAGATTATACCACAGAACCCTCTGTTGTCGCATATAAGAATTCATCTTCTTGTCCAACCAATCTGTTTCTTTCAAGGTAGCAACGCCGAACATACATTGGACATGAAGGCAAGTTATTATGCAAAAATACATGTAAAAGAAAGAAATACAATTCTATTTATTTCAATGTAGCATCAAAGAGAATACAATTCACATGAGAATAAGCAGAAAGATACGTAGTATATACATACAACAAAAAAAGGTGCAAAGCAATAGAACAAGTAGAACAAATACACAAACAATAAATGAAATACTAAACACTAAAATATGAAATAAGAGTATAGGTATGCACCTCTGTAACTCCTTTGCTACATTCACGCCAAAGAGTCCATCGTCCTCTTCAGCCACTATGTTTGTTTAAATGTAGCAATGCATGAAAAATACAATGGACATGAAGGAAGTTAGTATGAAGGAAGACATGTAAAAAAAAAAAAACAGAGTTCGGATTTTTTCAATGTAGCGGCACAGGAAATACAAAGGACATGAAGATAAGTTATTATGTAGGAAGGTACGCAATATATACATACAATAAACTAGGTGAACACATATACATATAATAAATGGAATACAAAACAACGGAATATGAAATAACGGTAAAAGCATGTACCTTTCTATATCCTCATCCACCGCTGTAGTTAAGACTCCTTCATTTTCTCCAGCTATTTTGTTTGTTTGAATGTGGGAATGCACAAAATACAATGAACATGAATGGAAGCTGGTATGCAACAGAGAACAAGTAATATGTACATATAGTAAATGAGAATCAACGAATAGAATAAAAGATAGTTAGAAACATGAAACTTTGCTTTTCTCCATCCATGGTTCTAAATATATAAAGTTTTTTCCTTCCCAAAATATATTACAAGCCACAAAACATTAAGAAATTGCATGGCCATAGCTAAATTATTTTGGTTTTCTATGGCAAAGTATCCATATATGCTTCCAAACATGGAAATATAATTTTGTAGTATCTTTGGTGTACATATCATATCTCAAGTACAAGACAAATTGTTTCCTGGTCACACCAGTCCGTGTAGAGGATAAAGAGGTTGTATTGTGATATGGGCACATTTCACCATATATGGTTAATAAGTGTGTTTTGCACATGTTGTATATTAACAAAAAGACAACGGATATTGTAATTGCACATGTAGTTGTCCAATTATTTTTTATGACACTATTTTGTATCATGTCAACACTGAAGTATCAACAAAATTTTACAGCAGAATAGGTAGGCACGGAACAGGTGCCAGATCTCGACTTCGCCATACATGAAATACAATAGAACCGCAGGTCCACTCGCGGGTGCAGGACCTGAACACCGCAAAGTGCCAAAAAAAAAAAAACTCCAACTGTCGGCATAGGACCCCAACCCTGCAAAGCCGAAGTAAACAAAAGAAAACAACAAGCAACAAACCAGCAAGAAAGCATGAACATGCCCAACTGCAGCCCCAGGGCCCCAAACTCGTAAACTTGAGTCAAACAAAAACAAGCAGCAACCGATGAACCAACGAACCAACGAACAAGCAACAACCACCGAACCAGTAAACAACATATGTATCTCCAACAATTACCAAACTGTGGCCTAAGAAAAAAAGGAACTAGAAACATATGACGAGCATTCCAGTAGAAATAAGAAAACATTTTTACTTGCAAACTGCAAACACTGAACAACAAAGAAGGAATATTAAATGAAATTATGGAATCGAAACTTACTCTGAAACGATGAACGACAGAATCGCGGGTCGAATTGTGGGTGCAACACCTGGACCCCGCAAAGTAAAAAATAAATGAGATCCAACTGCGAATGCAGGACCCCAACCCTGGAAAGTTGAAGTAAACAAAAGAAAACAACAAGCACCAATAGGTCCAACCACAAGCGCATGTCCCCAACCTTGCAAAGTTGAACCAAACAACAACAAGCAACAACCGATGAACCAGAGAAGAAGAAGCACCCACCGAACCACTAAAAAATGTATGTAGCTTCAACGATGACCAAATTGCATTCCAAGCCTAGAAGAAGTATGAAACATGCAAATGCCTACTCAACTGGCAGTGGACAACAATATTGTCCAAATTCACTACAACATTGTATGGAAAATTTTGAGGAAAAATGTACTCCGAGAAGCCTATTTAGGTAAACATTTAAGGCTATCAAGTTGTCTAAGGGCCTCGTGGTATGCAAACATTTAAGTTGTTAGGCCTGTTTCAGGACTTCGTGCTATGTAAACATTTAAGTTGCCAAGCCTATTCAAGCACCTCAAAAAACATGTCAATGATCTAAACCTTCGGTATGCAAACATTTCAATACAAATACAAAGGACTAATAATAATAATAATAATAATAATAATAATAGTAATAGTAAAAGGACATATTAATATGTGATCACTATAGTCCCTCTACACATTCGATAGGGACCAATAATAACAAAAACATTAAAAAACAACGTACATGCTCAGAACTTTCAGTTTGTAAACATTTTAGTAAAAATGTAATAAAAATTAAAAAAGGAGCGTCTAAGCTCAAAACTTTGGATATATACACATTTACAACATTAGGAACATCGAAGCTGGCAATAAGACCTCAAATATATTCTCCAATGAGACGATG
>ML794541.1:138490-186068 GCA_009831015.1 Picea engelmannii
TACGAACAATACAGATGATGCGAAAATTTACAGTCAAAGGACATATTAATGTGAAGTCAATGAATTATCAATCGTTGTAGTTCCTCTGTGCCTTCGGCAACGACTAATAAGATAGGCAATTCCTTGTGGATTTTCATTGATATCTCATCTCTTCTCTTGAATGGGTGTTTTTGTTTTCTCTAATGTGCAATATGGTTCCTAACGAATAATATGTTGTTCAAATATCTCAATGAAGAAATGGTTTATGTGCTACTAGATTAGTACTCAAAATGCTTAAACAATTATTCTTATAATTAGTCGATGACTCTTGAAGAACATATTGAGCCTCAATGACCGCAACAACTTTTGTTGCAAAAAACACATCTGTTTGTGGCAATGTTTGGACATTATTTGAATGGAATTTTCTATGATGGGCCCAAGCCTTTCTCCATGGTACCTCTCTAGCAAATAAAAAAATCAGTATACTTATCATAAAGATCATGCATCTTTATTTATTTTAGTAATTCAGTGCTCATAAGTTTCTTTCAAATTTATGGGTGCATTTTAATTCATTATACTCTTCCAACATTTTTCCATTCATAGTCTCAACACAATCCGTATGTTTTGTCGAAGATGGATCCAATGGCATAGAAATTCTCTGATCTGACATTTCAATGGGTTATATAGAGGTGTCACAATCTAGGTTTTTCTCAAGCTACTTAGCACCATTACAATATAGGGTTTGTGTTTGATAGGATGACAAAAGAAAAGTTTGTATCATCTTGTATATCAAAAAAGACAAATAAATCTTTAAAATTCGTCCAAAAGGCACGAGATCCAGAAAACGTGAAGAGAAACCCTCTTGTTCGATAGTGAGCAAACTACCTATTCCTTGTGCCTTATGTCTACTTTGGACCACCCTTTAGTTTCATGTCATAATTAGAATATCCACATAGATTAGACACATTTGAAAGCACCCCATTATCATTTTTCTATAGAATCATGGCTAGCCACTGATTTCAATGACACTAGTCATAGCTTGGATTTCAAAATACTCCCTCTCACCTAGCTTCCTTGTGCCCACTCGCTTAGTCTAGGTTTTTCACAACATCGCCAACTTCATGGTCCCTCCAGTATACACTCTTATATGTTTATAATGAGCTCTCGATGTATTAGTGGGTCATTTTGCCTCGATCCCCTAAACGCTACAGAGAGGTTGGTATTTTTACACTTACCATCACTATTGCAAAAGCTTTGCTTGGCTTATTCCTTTCATTTCAAACATCATTTATAGTGGGTGTCTTTGGAGATCTCGATGCACTCCTTGTTTCTCCACCTAGATCAATGTATCCATCAACTCAGCTTCTCATCCCCTCCATGTATATTTCTCGCCAAGTTGTCCTATTCTTTGGGCTTTGTTGATACCATCCATCATTTTGCTACCGCCAATCTCCACATTATACCACAACTCTACATCACTTTTCTTCAACATCTTTACACATATCAAAGAGGTGCATGATACAACATGTGCATGGTGTTTTTATTGATATTTTGCAAGGATTTACTTAAAAGGAAAAGCACCAAACACATTACTAGATGTAGAACTCCAATTTAGGTATCTCCAGTCACTTGTTAAAGTGTTTTATTTAGGGTTTTAGTTTTGTGGCTCTGCATATCATCCATATTGGACCATTTCTGAAGGAAGGAGCCTATCCCTCCATTTCGTTCAAGATATATGACATATTCATATAGAGGGAAGTTTACTTAGATGAACAAACATTCCAAAATCTTTGCTTCTCCCACATGTAGCATCTACGGATATCCAATGATAGTTGTTATTTTCACACAATGATACATTATCTAGAGATTTTCGTGGCACAGGTTGTGAAAAATAACTATGTATGTTTTTGGAAATACTAAGCATGTGATGTTGAATATTATTACAAGCTTGTTTTTGAAACGTAGTATAATGAAAATGGTATGAACATCTCCTTGAACCTTAGCTGAAAAAGGGTTTCATTATTCTGCTCATTACAATTCCACATAGATCAACACAACCATTTCTTTGGGTGATCTAGAACTATCAGGCGAATTCAAACTATAACCAAATGTGATCCTATGATAGATATTTTGGTGCTATATAGATATAGTTCTCTCGGTTATATGCACCAGATCTAGTTTCAACTCTCTCTCCATGCCCTCCTAGCCCCATTTTGCTACAACATTCTCACGTTAAGGATTGAAGATCAAAGACCATGATTGTGTAGATTGGGACTCGTGTCATTGTTTACAATGGATCCATGTTAGCACTCTTCTTCAACTATAGATCAATCTATCACAGAACTAATCTAAGTACTCATTGATATTAATACATGATATGCCTCACACTCCTCCTTTTCAACTACATACCAACATATCTCTTCTAGAATATGATAGAAGGATGAATGGAGAACTTTTCGACTCTTGGATACAAAGTCTACATGCTTATTTTCATGCATGCCCTACTAGAAAGGATGATCAATGCTTGCTTCTTTCTATGATTCATTTTTTTGGTATCACCCAAACTTGGTTGCAATCTCATGTTACAAAAATTTATGTTCACTACTCTCCACAATGTATTTCCACTTGGGATGCATTTTCCAAGCTCTCAAAGGACACTTTTACCGTCCAAGGTATATTCAGAATTTGATGTATCGGTGGTTACAACTTTGTCAACAACCATGTTAGAGCATCCATAAACACATTTCCATTTTCTCTAAGCTTTGTCTTCAATTCAAGATTAAAGAATTAGAAGAGGTACATGTCCTTAATTTCATTTTTTGGTTATTAGTTTATTTTCACCATGAAGTTACCTTATTTGATAGTTCTAAACTAGATAAGGATTTTATCCTTGCTCTAGCTATGGAACAAAAACTAACTCACCAAATCTATCTACCATATTATGCTCCTCCTCCAACTACATCTCCCTCCCCCATTGATTAGTAGTGCCACATGTTGTTCCTCAGGTTGTTCCTGGCTAGGGAATAATGCCAAGGCACCCTATAAAGGAAAATAACCTCCTCATTTTACATTGAACTGAAAGAATCCAACAACCAAAGGGGGTAACCCTCAAATAAGGATGTTTTAATTGATATTTTCTTTAATAAATTGAATAAATTTTTTATTTTTTATTTTATTATTATCAAACATTCAAACTTATCATGCCAACTTGAAGTAAAGATTGGAGAAGTTATGTTATAAATATTTCGAGACTTTAATAGTTTATTTTTTTGCATGAGGGCACCATACTCCCATTCAATTTATTTTTAGACAGTTATAGAATAAGAAAAAGTAAATGATAAAGAAAAATAAAATTTCCTTCAAAGTAATACTACTCAAGGCCAATATTGTTTCAAAGAAAATGTTCCATCAAGTATGCTCAGAATATACACTCTTTCACACTTGAAATTATAGACATGTATATAATATATGACATGTTATAACCTTTTAGTTACACTTCCATGCACATTCATACTCATGTGTATTTTCAACACAATTTAGTAATAAATTTTAAGTTTTAAACATGTGAAGTAAAGCAATGCATACAAATTCTTAAGCAAAACATAAATTAATCAATGACTCATACACATAGTACACAGAGATTTACGCTGGAAACCCTTAACCGGGAGAAAATCATCCTTCCTTGGTTCCACACCTTTCAACTCTTCATTGTATTAATTTCACCATTCACCATACAATATATACAATTATATATCATTTTCGGGATTAACTGCGTAGAGTAAGTCATTAATCTATGACCCATATCCATGAGTATTAGTCGCAACTGACCAACAATTCTCATCCATGAGTATTAGTTGCACTGCGGAATCCCCTCTATGCTTAAATATATACAATATTTTAGGTATTCTGTAGCTACCAAAACCTTAATCCCTTAATCCGGGATTAATTTAGAAAACCGCTAAAAATATCAAAATCCGCTAAAATAGCAAAAACCACGGATTGCCATATGTAGTTGTCGAATCTGACGCGCCCACACACACACATGAAAAGAATATAACACATACCCAACATAAATAAAATGAATCATCCATATGAATATAAAGATGTATCCTACTATTATTTAAGATTTATCAACACTCATTCCAAGAATCATCATGTGAAAACTTGAATGTAAATATTGATATATTAAAACTCTTATAAATGTAGATAAAGATATTGAAATCAATTCTCTGGAAAATTTCTTGACTCAAAGTTGAAGCCTTTATTGAAATGTTTAAATCAACCAAACAAAATAAATACAAAAGAAGCTTATAGAATATTGATTAAACAGGGGATGAATCTTATGAAACTCAGAAGGACCATTAAACCAAAAAACTTTTAAAACAAATTTTCTCCTACCAATGATTGATATCTCTAACAGATGCATGTTCTCTTTTTAGTCGAAGTCTCAATGTGATATTCTTGAATTTTTTACTTTTATTTCTTGAACCTTGACCATTTTTTGTTTGAATAATGGTTTCCAAAAATAGTAGAGAGTGGAACTCAAATTTTTTGGGAAATAGTTATTCCCTCAAAATGTTAAGCCTAGAAAATATGTGACTTGTCTATCTAGTCATATATTCTTCTTTTTCCCTTGTTGAGGTTGAATTTGAAGCAACTTGGGGCACTTCCTTTGTTTTTGGATTATTGCTTCTTAACTTGGTTATTAAATTCCATTCATTTCCTTCGGAGATACTTAAAATACTCCATTTTCCTTGCAACAATATCCAACTCCATGAAAACATCAAAAGATACAGGTGGTGGACTCTGATGCAGATTTGTAATAGTACCTAAAAGTTTGAAATCAATTGAAATTGTATCAAATCATTTTCCTTCAAGAGGGTGAGTAACATATTTAAATTGTTCAGTATTGTTTATTTGTTTAAGTAAGGAATCATTATATGCCTCAACACTAAAAAACCAATTTTCAGGTGTCCATGGGGGAGGTAGTATCGATTCAATTGTTATTTTAAATTCATCCATGAAGGCTTGAACAAATTGACCAACTGCATTCCCTTTATTCTAAGCTAACACCAGAAGAGGTTTGTCTTGCTGATCAATTTTATTTAACCCTAAATTCTCAAAATGGGTAAATTAGAAATAAATCGTGAGGTAAATTAAGTAGAATTGAGATCTAAAGCATTTAAAAGAAGAAATTTGAACAAATTGATCATATATGGCATCAAACAAATATTTGGCATAGTTGAACCTTTATGAATGTGTTATCTTGAAAATAAACCCTAAGATTGTGTCATCCACAATAGAGTCATTATCATATCCCATTATCAAACAAGACATTACAATGATTTCTCTAAATACTTATGAGAAAATTGTTGTTGAAAGAGGTAGGGTTAACTCAAGAATATTGAAATTTTATGGTAATAGTTACTAAGCACCAATGCGTATATTATATGTAAATCATCAGTGCATATCGTAATCGTGTGCACTATAATATTTTGAAATGATAAATATAATCATAAGTTATGTCGTTTAAAGTAACGATGCTTTTTCACAATTTTTAGTATTGATGTTGCAATGTTATTGATAGGCCGATGCGTACGGCTCATAAAAATGCATCAATGTCTATTTTATGGCACACATCATTTAGTGAGTTCAAACGAAGACAATGCACTGGTATGTGTATTTTTTAATTATTTGTTTTTTTTTTACAAATTTTCAATTAATCATCTTAAAATCAAATATTTTTAATAATAATATTTATCTTTACATTTTTGTTATTGTGTTTATATATAATGATTGCATTAATGCGTTATCCAATAGATTACACCTCTGTTATTTGTAATAATGTAAATCATCCATATATTAATTAATCATTAACACAACATTTTACAACATTTGACAATGCAATAAAATAAGAAACTTGTTTTATTATATATGAATCAAAGACCCATCATCATACAAAATGGGACAATGTAAAGGTCCACAATAATAAAAATGCAACCAATATGTAATTGTTACACTTATTGGTAACCTATCGACATCCAATTGGGACAATATGTCCAATAAATTAAACAAAATGTCCATATATAATTGTTACACTTATTGGTAACATGTCATCATGCAATTGGAACAATATGTCAAGTACATTAAACACAATCCTTGATTTTCATAGACAAATATTCCAAAACATACAACTCACAGTAACATTCAATTATATTGATTGTCATTCATCACTTGAACTATTTTCATTGCTTGAGCTTCATGCATGCCTAATATCTACATCACTTGTAAACGATATTGTACTTTGGTTATTTAACCTAATGTTTTCTTCATCGACATGTTTTTGATGTTCTGCCTCTGCATTTTCCATCTTCAAACATAGGAATAAAGTGTAATACATATATCTACATTTATATAGTAGAATATATGTGATTGGGTACATTAAAAAATGTACCATAGCAGTCAGTGTTTCATAAAAAAATACGCATTCTTTTGAAGCCATGCTACATGCCTTCTCTCAAAATCTCTTATGTTGGTTGCACTCCATACTTTGCTTCCTGCATATTTAATATGACATGACAAGGCCTAGTTGATATAATTAATATAAAGGTTTCTTGTTGTTCTAGTAATTATAAAATGGAAGAAGTTAAACAACATATCTACTTACAAATTCTTCAATTAAACCTTGATACTTCAACATATACTCACAACCCACAACAAAGTTTCATGTTGAAACTAATTGTAAAGAAATGGGGGTCATGATCATAGGTTTCTTCTGCTGTGGATAGGGTTTACCCTAGTTACGTCTACTTTTGGTTTTCCCTGCCGTGCTCAAAATTCTTGTCATTGTTGTGTATGTTCCATGTGGGCTCTCAATCCAAGCCTCCCTTTTTCGTTGCCTGCTTCTTGTTTATCTCTTCGTTGTCTGCTATGAAATCATGTTGATGCAGTGCGTAATTCATGTGGTTGCTTCGGATCCAAGTCATCCTTTGTCAATGCATGTGATCGAGTGAAGGTTTTCCTCTCTACCATTCTGGCAGGACTCAATATTTGGTTCTTCAATTATGGGTGTTGAATCCTCCGGCGATATAGATGAATTACATGCTCTCGTCCATTCTTTGAACCCCTGGAACAAAATATCACCTCAATCTAGTCGATTTTTCAAATGATCTAAAGATATTCCACATCTAGAATTCTCATCCCTGGAACCTCGAAGATCAACTCTCATTTTTGGTGAATGTGCTATGGTAGGAAAGTTCACTAGTCTATGGCCAAGTCCAAAGGCTGTGGAAACCTGGGTATTGGATCATTGGTGCCTTAAGATCAAAGGCTCAATGAGATATTTTGTTGTAGGTCAAGGTTATTTCATTTTTTCTTTTTCCAACAAATTAGAGAGGGATATAATATTCCACTTTGGCCCATATTTTATGGTTTCTAGGGGTATGTTTCTCTCCCCATGGTATTTATACTTCAACCCAGAAGTTGAAATCTCTGCAGCCCCGATGTGGGTAACACTTCCTTATCTTCCTCTTATTTTTTGGGAAGAGAACTATATTAGAGCCATTGGGAATAAATTGGGCATATACATTGATTGGGATGAGCCAAAAGGAAACCATTATTCCTATGCAAGAATCTGTGTGGAGGTGGATTTGGAGAAGGGTTTTCTAGAGGAAATGTAAATCAAAATTGATGAGTGAAGTTTTCGACATCCTCTTGGCTACGATAAAATTCCATTCAAATGCCATGTTTTTCATGATCATGGACACTTTTCTAAAAATTACCCAAAAATGCAGCCATCTCATTTGCCCCTAATAAAAGAAGCTGAGTTTAAAATGGTCACAGGTAAAATGTAGGCACCCACAACGTAAGGGGTCGCCCCAACCAAGAAAATGTCAAGATAATTTGCAAAATAATCAGTTCAGAGCCCTTGAAAATCTAGGTGATGTAGAAAATATATGAGAACATGGGAAGGACCCAAGATCTCACCCTTCCACAGGTTTTTCCCGTCCTCCAGAGGAGCCAAAAATCAGTCCAAAAGAATACAAGAAGGAAGATACTTCAGCAGAAGAAGAAAGAGAGGACCAATGGGAAGTCGAGGAAAAAGATGGAGAAGCTAGCGAGGTGGATGAAGAAGAAGTTGTCGAAGATTGCACGGAACCAGAGGAGGAAGAAGTGGAAGTTGTAGAAGTAAAAGAAACAAAAAAAAATTCAGGTCATGGGAATACAATTCCAAAAGCGCAATATTGTTCTCAACCCACCAAACTTTTTTTCTTTTGTTGATGCTTTGAATACTTCTACACCAAACCCCTCCCCCCCTCTTACAAGGGAAAGGAGATCTAAAAAGGAATAACCAATTCACAAAGCAAGAAAGAATAATAGTTCGGTAAATGAGGCATTTGATATTTTTCATCCATGTTGGCATCCAAGCGGGGTTAAAGAAAGTTCCAGACATTAATCTATTGTTTCTATGTAAATCTTTGTAATCAATTTGTCAAAATTTATTCATGTTCATAGAAATCTGGTATACGAAATAAGAAAGTGTTTGTTTTCGCCTCCATATGTGATGAAAGGTTGAAGCACACTGAATTATTTACTCTATGTAGCAAGAGGATTTTTACTCTCTTGAAATCCATGTATCTCCTTTGTTGTTTCATCTTTGCTGCAACTTCGTTTTGAATAAAACTCTAACCTTTTTTGTTAAAAAAAAATCATATACTCACAACCCATACTTAACACAATGTGGATCAATTCTTCATTCGTATTTTCTTTGTATCTTAGTACCTATTGGAATACATCCATGGACGAGTGTAAATTAGTTATTTAAATATAAAGATCAAAACAAATATGAAATCTTAAGTAATGCCAAAAATGTAAGTACTCACAAACTTTGCCATGAACCCTTTTCTTCCTCGTCGTCTTGTCTTATATGTTGAATGAGTTTCATTTTTTTTTCTGCAACAAAACAATTGAACATTAGTGTTTCATGCAATAATTAAATTTGACGTACATAAAAAAATAAATCAATGATTGCATACCTCTGATGCACATTGTTGTTGGGATGGCTCCTCCTGTGCTGGAATAACGTTCATTTCTTTTACCATCTCTTTGTACACTTTTTTGGACATCCCTACTGACATATATTGGTTTTACCCTCATTTATCTCTTGGAATTTGCATAATCTTCCCGAAAAATGAAAAGTACAATCCTTTTTTTTAAATCTACATAAAATATATATAGCAAAAAAAATAATTTTGTAATTTTTGGGAGATATTATAGAAAAACATGTTTAGTAATAATACTTTTTAAATGATCATTTTTTTATTGTAATTTTTTGTTATTGCAAGTCTCATGGGTCGCATTGAGCATTGATCAAAAAAATTATTCCCGTAGTTTATATATAACCTAATTCTTGTAGTCAATGGGTTGATTTTTTTTATTGTAAGTGTAATGTACATATATACGTTCTTTCGAAGTATATAAGTGTAATGTTCACAACACCACTCTAGACGAACTGAGGACCAAGTCATCATGATTTACTTCATAATTTTTATCTTCTTAGGATGACATTTTGTTCCCTCACTATCAATTCTTGCACAACATTATGTGAAATCGTGTGTTTAAAACATTTCAACGATTAATGCTAAGAAATTAATTTTTAGTAAAAATTCAAAGAAAAACTTCATGTTGATTACCTCCTTTTGATCCTCCTAATTCCTCTATTTGCAACATTTCCAGAAATATTTCATGCTCTTTTGCACTCATATTGCTAACAATCTTATCAAGTTTCTTCAATTTGTTTCTCTACATGACATGCCTTAACCAATACATGTCATTAATTTAAACCTACAACTACTTTAAATATATTAATTTTTAAATAAAACTTAAAGAACTTGCCTTATTTTTTTGTTGGGATAAGCTACCATTGTGCTCACTACAATAAGTTGTTTTTCTTTTACTTGCATTGGCCATCTTTTATAAAAAGAAAAAAAAAAAAACAAGAATCATCAGATATAGAAATTATGAAATATTTTTTACAAAATAAGATTTTGGTGCGTATAAGAAAATAATATCCAATGATGCCTTAAACATATGTATATGTATTGATATATGATTACCATGTCGTTACAAAATCGAAAACGTTTTGTTTACAAATTGTTATACTCACGCGATGCTCTATAAAGTAATAGAAGCATCGATGACTTGTTATTGTTTATTGCACAATGTCGAACCCATGAAAAAATTTAAAACATGCGCTTTCGGTATTAAAAACAATGTTATTTACATTTTAAACTTAACAATGATATTGACAATAACATGCACACCGGTGTGTTATTCATGTACAGTGCACATCGCTAACCGTGAAAACATTTTTTTTAAGAGATTGAGATCCAATGTAATGAGTGGTCCCATTGCAATGGATACCAAATGCGCCATATACAAGTAAATAAACCCCATAAAAATATGTCTTTTTTTTTAATCTCCTTGTGAAATAAAGAGTGGGAAACCAAGAGAAACAACAAAAAAGTTAGGGCTTCCAATACGAAAGGTAATTATGCAACCCTTTTAGTTTTTTGAGAAAGCACTGAAAATTGTTTGAATCAAATAGGGGAAAGATTTTGATGATCAATATAATGAAATCATATACCTAAAATTTATCTTCTACAGATTTGTATGTGACCTACGGTGATCCCTTTCAAATTTGGCTCTTCAAAAAAATCTATTCACTCTAAAATCTTTGTTGGTAAATATCTCTTGCATAAATATCCCCTCTAAATTTTGGCAAAAGAATGAAATAAGGATTAGATTTTTCATTTATGAATACAAACATTTAGAAAAATGAAATTCCCGCTCGTTTTTTCGTTGCATATTTCAGTGAAATCATGATAAACACACACATTTTTTTTTGTAACTTAATTTTTGGGTGCAGTGTATAGTTTAAAGCGTACCAGTGTGATTTTTACATAAAAACACATCGAAAAACAATTTAATTGACAAAATAAAAATGCAAACCTCTGCAATGAAAATTTTGCAGAGGTTTTGCTTTGTAGAGCCAAAAATGGAGGTCACTCTTTAGTGCCTCTCATAATTAAGCACATCGGCTCCTTAGAAAATAATCAAGCACACTGATAACTTTTAAAAGCCATTCAAAATTCTATTTGTAGTGAGATTTTTGTATGCTTACCAAACTTTATTTTAAGAATTTATTCATGTATTGATGATGGTTTTGGCTCAAGTGTAGGAAAAAATGTCATAATATCAAATGGACAATTCTTTTGATTCCAGATCATTCCATATCGTTGCAAGTTCTTCAAGTTCTCCACTATCATTTGCAATAAGTCTAGATTTTATTTATAATTGATTTATCTGATTAATTTATGTTATTTATGCATGTGCATTTGGATAATTTTTCATTGAATTTGTAGGATCATGATTTAGGATTAAGTTCGAATGTGAAAGATATTCCACCAGTCCAAAAATGCCACAAGCTCTTATCATGAGAAATATACCACAAATAGATGTTTGATGAAAATGGACAACTACTTTACCCTATGAATTGTAACATGCAATCTTCCAGCAACCAGCTTGGTTCAACGGTATTAAACAGTGAATTTGATCTCTTTTATGGCACCCCAATAGTATATGGTTGTTTGAAATGTAAAGGGTTGAAGGCCCAATAAATTCAAGGATGAAGTATGGAGCCTACGATTGAGCATAGACATGGATGGAGTTAACCTGTATTCCTTGCAAAACACCAACTATTATGTTTGGCCAGTGGTAGTGATCCATAAAAATTCCCCCCCATGGATGTCCATGAAGAATAAACATCTTATGTTGGCCCTTATAGTCATGCGTATAAGACAAGTGAAGAGAATGGATGTCCACCTCCAACCATTGATCGATGGATTTGAGTAATTATGGGAAGGGATACATGTATATGATATATCAAGACCCATCCCAATGGAGAGGTATTTTACATTGTATGGCATATGTGCATACACAATGCATGATTATCCACGACTAGGAGTAATGTTAATTGATTTGTTTATATATGTAATGTTATTTGGCATACTTAATTTGGTGCAACTATCTTTTTGACACTAACGTGCTTTGTATACAATAACATCGTAAATATTCTAACAAAAGGGTATCATGGATGTAAATGTTGTGGACCTTCTATAAAAACTAGGTGGCTCGACCACCTATGAAAGATGGTGTATGGCTACTCGAGGGTATTCCTCCCAGAATACCACTCTTATAGAAGAGTTCATGAGTGTATTCAGTAGTGTGTCCATCCTGAAAATGGATATAATACAGGTTCCTTGCTCTAATCCCATAACTTCTTTTGAAAGTCCATCGACCATCTTATTCCTATCCATGTATATGTGATACAAAGAGAGATATGTTATAAAGTTGTCCTTTGGAGTTGTACATCGTCATATAGTGGTTTTAAAGGTGAAATTCTCAATTGTAGCTTCCTTTTGTAACCATTGGATAACTAGGAGTGAGTCACCAAATATTTGAATTTGTGACAGACCAAACTCTTGAACCAACATAAGAATTAATTTGAGAGCCAACAATTCATAGTAGTTATTGGTTTTCTAACCTATCCTAAGTTTGAAATAAATGCAGTGATTTCAAGAAAATTATAAATTTCCCTTGAGCCTCCTTGCACCATCAAAGTATGCCCATGGTATATCCTTGTTGATTACTTCTTCTTTTAGCTCATGCTTGTTTTGTTTATCATGGGGATGTGGATAAGAATTTAATATGTTTAGTGGTTGGATCATGCATTTGATAGGTAGAGTCTCCTTTCCTTCAAATAGTTTCAATTTCATGGCTAGTCATACTCCCCAAGATATGTTAAGAGGAAAGGCTATAATCTTCTTTGTATCGTTTTTTGTATACGATGATTTGAATGCTTCTTATATATTTTCACCTTCCCATTCATTTCTTATCCCTATCATACTTTCCACCTCTTTCCATGCATGTTTCATATATGGGTAGGCCATAATTAATTGGTCAATGGTTTCTTCTACTTGTTGGCATAGGATGCATCGACCTAGACCATTGAAAATTTTCATCTCTAGCACCTCCCAGGTGGGAGCCCTATTATTTAAAATTATGATAGAGGTCCTCAATGTTGTCCTTATAAGATAAGATATTTAATTCACTATTTAAATCATTTAAGAAAATATTAGCTTTACTTTTGTTAAAAAGCAGGTGACTTTGAGTATCAAAATTTTCTTCAATGGGGCTTTTGTGCATAACAAAGTTTAGAGTTAGGGTTAAAGGTCTATAATAAAAGTTGGGTTCATGGTCATTTAAAAGGTAAAAAATTACTATTTTTTTGTATATGGATATCACATATCACATAATCCATGACATTGCTTCCCAACCCATATGTGTGTGTGCGTGTGTTTTATTTTCAAAACAATATGTAAAAAAAATCAAAGTTGTGTTTTATTTTATTTTTTAATTTTATTTAAACATCTTGAGAAAGCTTGATTATAATTTGTAACTAGTATTAGATTGTTTTTTTGCAATTTTTCATTTTAATGTCATAAAAGGAGATTACATTGGTTATGAGAAACTACTCGATGTTTCAATCACAAAGTAGGGATCATCCTCAAGAGTTTTAATAGTTCAGGTGAATGGTTTGTTTAATGTAAAATATTAATAGTAATAACCATATCTAAAGATATCAGTGACCATATAATGATTAGGGTTATTGTTATTAATTTTTAGCTTTTGAAGGATGGGTTTCCACGTCTTTATTAGCTTTAGACCTTCATCTCTGTTCAAATTGTTCTCATTTAATTCGATTTCCATAGCCTCACGTATCTATATTTTTTCATAGTGATCCATTCTTGCAATGATCTTTGTATATTTTACGCATATATGGTGACTTGTATTGTGAGAATGTTCAACCAAGGTTGATTTATTAATTATATTATGCCTTGAGTCTACACAATGTTCACTTAATCTTATTTGGATTGACCTCCCGGTTTCCCCAATTTATTGTTTGCCACAAGAGAAAGGTATTGAATATACACCTTTTTTTCTTTTTTGGATCGATAAATCCTTGGCATGATCTAGTAAATTATTTATTGTGTTAAGGGGTGAGAACAAGACCCAAATGTTTCCCTTCTTTAGAATCTTTGCAATATTTTAAATTGTACCTTTTATGTAAGGAAGGATTATTGATTTCCCTTCTTTATTCTCATCAATAATTTTGTCCTTAGATCTCCTCTTTGTTCTTATAACAGCCTTATCGAGATAAGATAATACTATGTTGTGTTAATCAGGAAAGCAAGACCACCAAGAAGCAACCTAACAAGGGAAGAAGTTATTGCACTAAGGAATCTAAAAAAAAATAAGAGCATTCTCATTCTAAGAGTTGACAAGGTAAATGCCATAGTGATACTAAACAAAGTAGACTATAGCAACAAAATGAATGAGCATCTTTCTAGTGGCAGATAGAGAAAACTAAATGGAGATCCAACTAATAGAATTATCAAAGAAGTCTCCTCAACAATAAACAACTCTTCACTTGACATGGATATTAAACAAAAACTTCTTACTAAAAATACTATTATGCCAAGAATCTATGGATTGCCAAAAGTACATAAGGAAAATATGCCTTTAAGACCAATAGTCAACACTATTGGCTCACCCAAATAAAATTGGCCAAGTTCCTTGCAATAAAATTTAAAATCTCGGTGGGACAGACATGATCCTTTGTAAAAAATTCCACACCTCTAATTGAAGACATTCATGATAAAATGTTGGATGAGGAGGATATTCTTCTAAGTTTTGACATGGTTTCTTTGTTTAACAAAAATTCTAATAGACGATGAAATAAAAACCATAAGAGAAATCACTAATGAGGACACAACCAAACTAGTGGAATTTTGCTTGAAGGAAGTATTTGTAAACAAATAGAAGGAGTGACAATGGGTTCTCCCTTGTCTCCGGTAGTTGTGAATTTATATTTGGAAAATTTTGAAAAGAAATCTATTGATTCCTACCATAAAAAGACCAAAATGTGGAGAAGATATGTTCATGATACTCACGTAATTTGGCCACATGGAAGAGATAGTTTAACAAGTTTCTTGGAACATCTAAATAACCAATCCGAAATCATGAAGTTCACAATGGAACTTGAAGAAAATAAAAGCATTCATTTCCTAGATATCCTAATATCCAAAAAGGAGGATGGCTCTTTCTCACACCAAGTCTATTGAAAAAAGACTCATATTGACCGTTACTTACATGTGAACTCTCATCACCACCGGGTGCAAAAATGTGGAATCATCAATATCCTTGTCACCCGAGCTTTTAGAATACCAGACAAGTAACACATTGAACAAGAACTAAAACACCTAGAAAATGTATTCAAAGAAAATGGATATAGTAAGAAAGAGTTTGATAAGGTTGTTATAAGAACAAAGAGGAGATCTAATACCAGAAGTATTGATGATATTAAACAAGGGAAATCAATAAGTCTTCCTTACATAAAAGGTACAACTAACAAGTTTGCAAATATTTTGAAGAAGGGAAACATTAAGGTCTCGTTCTCACCCCCTAACACAACAAAGAATTTACTAGATTGTGCCAAGGATTCTATCGATCCAAAAAAAGAAAAAAAGGTGTATATTCAATACCTTTCTCTTGTGGAAAATAGTACATCGGGAAACCGAGAGGTCAATCCAAATAAGATTAAGTGAACATTGCGTAGACCTAAGGCACAATAGAATTAATAAATCAGCCTTGGTTGAACATTCTCATAATACAGGTCACCATATATGCGTAGAAGATACACAGATCATTTCAAGAATGTATCACTATGGAAAAAGAAAGATATGTGAGGCTATGGAAATTGAATTAAATTAGAGCAATTTGAATATAGATGAAGGTCTAAAGCTAAGAAAGACATGGAAACATGTCCTCCAAAAGATAAAAATTAATAATAATAATAACCCTAATCACTATATGGTCGGCTGATATATTTAGATAGGGTTATTATTTTTTAAATAATGTAACTGCAAAGTGTATTCTAATTATTATTGTTGTATTATTCATTAGATCAATCCCCTATTGCGGATTGATCATGTCGGCTATTGTAAAAGACCAAATCCCCTTTTGTGGATTGGTCAAAACATAATTGTAATAGGCAGAATAAGAAGTCGGCCCCATAATATATTAAAGAGGCCCGAGAATATATTAAAGGTGGTTATAACCACCCATATTGAAAATTCGGCCCTATCAGTGAAAAGACACCTCCACATGTGCCAGAGTTCTATAAATAAGGAGGCTAGCGCCTCACTTAGATACACACTCACTTGTTCATTGAGAAGCAAGTTTCGAAGCTGCAGTTGGAGAAGAGATAGAGAGAGAGGCTCATTCTTGGGAGAGGACTTTTTGTATTTGTTTGAGTTATCTCTTGGCATTGTATTGGCTATCTATAATAAGGAAGTTTTGTTGGGTTTTCTACCCCATGAGGGTTTCCAAGGATAAATGATGTGTCTCTTATGATTGTGTATTTCTCAATGATCCTATCTTATGCTATTGTTATCTAGTGAAATGAAAATAACTCTAATAATAGCTTAAACCTTAACATGGTATCAGAGCTAAGTTGAAGAGAGAATCTTTCACAAGAGAAAGTGAAAAACGTCATTGTTGTCGTACATGCAAATTAGGGATTTTTATTGAAGAAGTATTTCAGCCTCAAAACCATATAGGAAAGTGCACCCTTCCTCAAGGATCACTTTGGCATCCTCAGCGCAAATTTTCAGTGGCTAGATCTCCCAAAAAGTGAAACCGTAGTTTTCACAAAGTACCAAAAGTACCAGAAAACCAGAGTATCCTCTAACCCAACCTTCTGTCAAGATAGCGTATTGTCTTAGTATAGAAGACAGGTTGAAGAAAGAACTCGTCATCTTGAGTGAAGGAGACTTGGAAGAAAAAAAAGCACTCATTCTTGAGGATAAGGCTCTAGGTCCCAGGTTTGATTAATCAAGTTGATAAGATTCAAAGTTACACATGAAAAATTGATGACTACCCATTTACAAGTAACCACTATAGTTGAGATAGCAATCTTTGAAAAGTATTATACTTGGTAGCATGTGAGCGTATTGCAATAAATGCTTAATGTAATCATTTTCCTGATACAACTAACACCTGCTCTAGGAGAAACCTCGTGTGTTAGTTCCAGGTTGTCGTGGAGGAATGTTCGATCACAACACTATAAGAGTGTTGACCTAATTTTGTATTGTATCTCTTACTTTTGATATTTGCTTTAGACAAGCCACGAGTGATAGCTCTAAAGGAGCTATTGTGATGATTGTTCGTGTTATTGCTTCATCTACTATTATCAAAAGGATATTATTCTTGCTTGTTGTTTTGTTGACCTTGTTCCAGGTCATGGGTGATAACCCTGAGGAAACTATAGTGAAGGTTGTAGAAGGAAACGTATTAAATGAGACATGAAGCAGACTATGTACATGACCATGTACACTCATGTACCAAAGAAGATGAAGACGAAGCTATGTCTTGAGATTCAGAATATCTCATATGAAGATTGACTGAAAGGAGTAGAAGGCTCCAAAGATGACCGAACATTAAAACGAGAAGAAGACCTCGTTTGAAGCCTGACTCAGTATTTCATGTTTAGACTTGGTATGCAACACCAGGTATACCCTATAAGAGTTGATGAAGTCCTTGTAGACTCGTAAGAAATCGAGAGTAAGCCTGATCCCATAAAGGATCAGGTGAAGAGACAACTTCTAGGATTGGAAGACAGATGTCATGAGAAGACTAGATCTTATCTTCAAAAACTTCTAGAAGATATGAAATATCTTGGGAAGATTCCCTTATTTCAGTGACAAAGAAGGAAGCCATTCAGAAAGACTAGGATATGGATTCTTCTATGAGACTAGAAGAGAAGTCAGTATTGACTTCCAATATTGATCTATACAAATCAAACGTGTTGCAGATGTACAAAGCCTGATGTATGTCCAGAGGATTCTCCCAGCAAAGGGGAGAATACTAAGACGAGATACTTATGAAGACAACCAGGACAATCATGATTCATATATAATATGAGATGCAGGGGGAGAAATCCCCATATTTAAAATTTGAGTGGTAGTTGGTGTAGTACATCAGTTGGGTCATGAAGACATGTCTATGATAGCATTAACCCATGAAAGAAGAAGATCTATCCTCAGTATCATTTATTGAGCCACTCTCAGTTTCAGATGAAACTATTGCCATGATAAAATAAGAGGAGTTACTCTCATATTTTAGCAGCCACAGTGAGAATGAAGCAGTCATTTTCAGCCTCAGAGCAACTACAGGTGCAGAATCCCAGATTCCAGAAGGAATAGTTGCAGAGAGAGTAGAGAACATACTCCCAGACAGTGAGACAGATAGTGCCTTACAGAAAGCACATAGAGCTAGCACATGATTGTGCAGATTGAATTGTAGCTAAGAAATTGTACCAGATTGGTACAATGTAATGAGAAAATTTGATTTGAAGATCAAAGATAAAAAGACTCATGTCTGCCAGTTGAAGAAAGGATTTGTGCGTGTTGAAGCAAGCTCCTAGAGCTTGATATGACAGAATTGAAAGTTTCTAGCCTCATGTTGTGATGATGTGTTTCCATCCTTTATGTTGTGATATTGCTTCTTTTGATGTTGTATCAGCCTTGTGTTGTTATTGATGATGAGGATGTATTAGTGTTATATTAATCCATGTTGATGTAGTTGATGATGTTGATGATGATGATGCCACTTCATCCTCTTGCTGAAGATGATGATGATATTGCAACTTTAGCCTCTTGTTGAAGATGATGATGATGATGCCACTTCAGCTCTTGAGTACCTGCTGAAAATGATGATGATGATATTATTCCAGCTTTAATACTGAAGATGATGATGATGTTACCTTAGCCTCATGCCGATGAGGATGATGATGCTACTCCAGCTCCATGCTGTGTTGATGATGCTCCAACCTCTGTGTTGTGTTGATGATCAGAAAAACTTTTGATGATTATAGATATGCCAGTCAGTGTTCCAAGATGATATTGATGATGTTTTCCTCTCACCCACCTAATGGTGTTGATGATGTTGTCCTCTCTCTCACCTAGTGTTGTTGTAGAATACCCTTATTGTTAAGGGGGAGTGTTGAAATAATGTAACTGCAAAGTGTATTCTAATTATTATTGTTGTATTATTCATTAGATCAATCCCCTATTGTGGATTGATCATGTCGGCTATTGTAAAATACCAAATCCCCTTTTGCGGATTGGTCAAAACATAATTGTAATAGGTAAAATAAGAATTCGACCCCATAATATATTAAAGAGGCCCCATAATATATTGAAGGTGGTTATAACCACCCAGATTGAGAAGTCGACCTTGTCAGTGAAAAGACACCTCCACACGTGCCATAGTTGTATAAATAAGGAGGCTAGCGCCTCACTTAGATACACACTCACTTGTTCATTGAGAAGCAAGTTTTGGAGTTGCAGTTGGAGAAGAGAGAGAGAGAGAGGTGCATTCTTGGGAGAGGACTTTCTGTATTTGTTTGAGTTATCTCTTGGCATTGTATTAGCTATCTATAATAAGGAAGTTTTGCTGGGTTTTCTGCCCATGAGGGTTTCCAAGGATAAATGATGTGTCTCTTGTGATCGTGTATTTCTCATTGATCCTATCTTATGCTATTGTTATCTAGTGAAATGAAAAGAACTCTAATAATAGCTTAAACCTTAACATAGTATTAGAGCTAAGCTGAAGAGAGCATCTTTCACAAGAGAAAGTGAAAAATGTCATTGTTGTCATACATGCAAATTAGGGATTTTTATTGAAGAAGTATTTGAGCCCCAAAACCATCTAGGAAAGTGCACCCTTCCTCAAGGATCACTTTGGCATCCTCAGTGCAAATTTTCAGTGGCTAGATCTCCCAGAAAGTGAAACCCTAGTTTCCACAAAGTACCAAAAGTACCAGAAAACTAGAGTATCCTCTAACCCAACCTTCTGTCAAGATAGCGTATTGTCTTAGTACAGAAGACAGGTTGAAGAAAGCACTCATCATATTGAGTGAAGGAGACTTGGAAGAAAAGCAAGCTCTCATTCTTGAGGACAAGGCTCCAAGTCCCAAGTTTGATTAATCAAGTTGATAAGATTCAAAGTTACACATGACAAATTGATGACTACCCCTTTACAAGTAACCACTATAGTTGAGATAGCAGTCTTTGAAAAGTATTATACTTGGTAGCATGTGAGCATATTGAAATAAATGCTTAATGTAATCATTTTCCTGATACAACTAACACCTGCTCTAGGAGAAACCTCGTGTGTTAGTTCTATGTTGTCGTGGAGGAATGTTCGATCACAACACTATAAGAGTGTTGACCTCATTTCGTATTGTATCTCTTACTTTTGATATTTTCTTCAGACAAGCCACGAGTGATAGCTCTAAAGGAGCTGCTGTGATGATTGTTCATGCTATTGCTTCATCTACTATTATCAAAAGGATATTATTCTTGCTTGTTGTTTTGTTGACCTTGTTCCAGGTCACAGGTGATAACCCTGAGGAAGCTATAGTGAAGGTTGCAGAAGGAAACGTATTAAATGAGACATGAAGCAGACTATGTACATGACCATGTACACTCATGTACCAAAGAAGATGAAGACGAAGCTATGTCTTGAGATTCAAAATATCTCATATGAAGATTGACTGAAAGGAGCAGAAGGATCCAAAGATGACCGAACATTAAAACGGGAAGCAGACCTCATTTGAATCCTGACTCAGTCTTTCATGTTTAGACTTGGTATGCAACACCAGGTATACCCTGTAAGAGTTTATGAAGTCCTTATAGGCTTAGAAGAAATTGAGAGTAAGCCTGATTCCATCAAGGATCAGATGAAGAGACAACTTCCAGGACTGGAAGACAGATATCATGAGAAGACTAGATCTTATCTTCAGAAACTTCTAGAAGATATGAAATATCTTGGGAAGATTCCCTCGTTTCAGTGACAAAGAAGAAAGCCATTCAGAAAGACTAGGATATGGATTCTCCTATGAGACTAGAAGAGAAGTCAGTATTGACTTCCAATATTGATCTATATAGGTCAAACATGTTACATATGTACAAAGCCTGATGTATGTCCAGAGGATTCTCCCAGCAAAGGGGAGAAGACTAAGATGAGATACTTATGAAGACAACCAGAACAATCATGATTCACATATAATATGAGATGCAGGGGGAGAAATCCCCATATTTAAAATTTGAGCGGTTGGTGCAGTACATCTGTTGGGTCATGAAGACATGACTATGATAGCATTAACCCATAAAAGAAGAAGAACTATCCTCAGTATCATTTATTGAGCCACTCTCAGTTTCAGATGAAACTATTGCCGTGATAAAATAAGAGGAGTTACTCTCATATTTTAACAGCCATAGTGAGAATGAAGCAGTCATTCTCAGCCTCAAAGTAGCTGCAAGTGCAAAATCCCAGATTCCAGAAGGAATAGTTGCAGAGAGAGTAGAGGACATACTCCTAGATAGTGAGACAGATAGTGCCTTATAGAAATCAGCTAGCACATGATTGTGCAAATTGAGTTGCAACTAAGAAAGTGTACTAGATTGGTACAATGTAATGAGAAAAATTGATTTGAAGATCAAAGATAAAAAGACTCATGTATGCCAGTTGAAGAAAGGATATTTTCGTGTTGAAGCAAGCTCCTAGAGCTTGATATGGCAAAATTGACAGTTTCCTGACGAGCTTGGGCTTTACCAAGAGTAAAGAAAATTCTAACCTCTACTTCAAGTTTATGAATGATGAGACGTTGATATTGTTGTTGTATGTGGATGACTTATTCTTAACTGGAGAAGAAAAGCTCATCACCAAATGTAAGAAGAAGCTCACCTCAGAATTTGAGATGAAAGACCTTGGCCTAATGCATTATTTCTTAGGACTTGAGGTATGCCAGAGCCCAGAGAGAATATTCCTTAACCAAGGGAAGTATGCAGTTGAAATCCTAAAATAGAGTTGACATGTTAGAGTGAAAGTCCATGAATACACCCATGGAAATGAAGTTGAAGCTACTGGTCGATACTTCGTCAGAATTGATTGGTGCCACGTTGTATAGACAGATCATTGGATCGTTGATGTACCTGACGAACACTAGAGAAGATATATGTTTTGTCGTGATCACCTTGAGTCAATTTCTGGTAGAACCCATACATGCTCACCTAGTTGTTGCAAAACATGTGATGAGGTACCTTAAGGGTACATTAGATAGTGGTCTCAGCTATGATGGAGATCTTGATTTCACACTGAGTGGGTACACTGATTCAGATTGGAATGGAAGTGTCTCTGACAAGAAGAGCACTCTAGGATGTTGTTTCAGTTTGGGATCATCCATGATCTCATGGAAGAGTAGGAAGCAATCCAGCATTGCTCTCAGTATAGTGGAAGCAGAATACATTGTTGTGTGTTCTTCCAGTTGTGAAGCTATATGACTTCGAAAATTGTTGACCAGTCTATTCAACCTAAAGATGGAAGCAACCACGATCTATGTGACAACCAGAGCTGCATAAAGATGATAGAGAATATTGTATTTCATGACAATTCAAAGCACATAGAGATCCGATATCATTACATTCGTGACATGGTGCAGAGAGGAGCCATAAAGCTCCAATATGTTAGCACAGATGAATAGGTTGTCGATGTATTGACCAAGCCTCTATCTCGTGTAAACTTTGAGCGCTTTCATGATAAGATTGGTATATTCCAAAAGGACCTCCCTCGAAAGGGGGAGTAGTGTTGTGTTGAGATATGTCAGCTTAGCACTGTGCTTCCAGCTTAATTGTTATGACGTAAAGCTAGTCTAGTATTGTGTTGAGATATGCCTAGCACTGTGCTTCCATCTTAATTGTTGTGACGTAAAGCCAGTCTAGTATTGTGTTGATATATGCCTAGCACTGTGCTTCCAGCTTAATTGTTGTGACGTAAATCCAGTCTAGTATTGTGTTGATATATGCCTAACACTGTGCTTCCAGCTTAATTGTTGTGACGTAAAGCTAGTCTAGTATTGTGTTGAGATATGCCTGGCACTATGCTTCCAACTTAATTGTTGTGATGTAAAGCCAATCTAGTATTGTGTTGAGATATTCCTGGCACTGTGCTTCCAACTTAATTGTTGTGACGTAAAGCCGGTCTAGTATTGTGTTGAGATATGCCTAGCACTGTGCTTCTAGCTTAATTGTTTTGATGTAAAGCTAGTCTAGTTCTGTGCTTCTAGCTTTATTGTTGTGTTGAGATATGCCTAGTACTATGCTTCCAGCTTAATTGTTGTGATGTAAAGCCAGTCTAGTACCGTGCTTCCAGCTTAATTTTTGTGACATAAAGACAACCTAGTACTGAGCTTCCAGCTTAATTGTTGTGATGTAAATTTATTCTAGTACTGTGTTTCCAGCTTAATTATTATGTGGTTTTTTCCAGCTTAATTGATGTGATGATGTGTTTCCAACCTCGTGTTGCATTTCCAGCCTCATGTTGTGATGATGTGTTGCCAACCTCGTGTTGTGATGATGTGTTTCCATCCTTTGTGTTGTGATATTGCTTCTTTTGATGTTGTATCAGCCTTGTGTTGTTATTGATGATGAGGATGTATTAGTGTTATATTAATCCATGTTGATGCAGTTGATGATGATGATGCCACTTCAGCCTCTTGCTGAAGATGATGATGATATTGCCACTTCAACCTCTTGATGAAGATGATGATGATGATGCCACTTCAGCTCCTGAGTCCCTACTGAAGATGATGATGATGATATTATTTCAGCTTTAATGTTGAAGATGATGATGATGTTACCTTAGCCTCATGCCGATGAGGATGATGATGCTACTCCAGCTCCATGTTGTGTTGATGATGCTCCAACCTCTGTGTTGTGTTGATGATGAGAAAAAAATTCTGATGATGATAGATACGCCAGTCAGTGTTCCAAGATGATATTGATGATGTTGTCCTCTCACCCACCTGATGTTGTTGATGATGTTGTCCTCTCTCTCACCTAATGTTGTTGTAGAATACCCTTCTTGTTAAGGGGGAGTGTTGAAATAATGTAACTACAAAGTGTGTTCTAATTATTATTGTTGTATTATTCATTAGATCAATCCCCTATTGTGGATTGATCATGTCATATATTGTAAAAGACGAAATCCCCTTTTGCGGATTGGTCAAAACATAATTGTAATAGGCAAAATAAGAAGTCGGCCCCAGAATATATTAAAGAGGCCCCGTAATATATTGAAGGTGGTTATAACCACCCAGATTGAGAAGCCAGCCTTGTCAGTGAAAAGACACCTCCACACGTGCCATAGTTGTATAAATAAGAAGGCTAGCGCCCCACTTAGATACACACTCACTTGTTCATTGAGAAGCAAGTTTCAGAGCTACAGTTGGAGAAGAGAGAGAGAGAGAGAGGCACATTCTTGGGAGAGGACTTTTTGTATTTGTTTGAGTTATCTCTTGGCATTGTATTGGCTATCTATAATAAGGAACTTTTGTTGGGTTTTCTCCCCCATGAGGGTTTCCCAGGATAAATGATGTGTCTCGTATGATTGTGTATTTATCAGTGATCCTATCTTATGCTATTGTTATCTAGTGAAATGCAAAGAACTCTAATAATAGATTAAACCTTAACAATTACTAATAATATTTTGCATTAAACAAACCATTCACGTGATCTATTAAAACTCCTTAGGATGATCCCTACTCTAGGATTGAAACATCGAGTAGTTTCTTATAACCAACGCAGTCTCCTTTTATGATTTTAATTATCTACTGCATAAAAGATGAACAATCTTGTTTTTCCTTTTGGTAAGAGGGTACTTTATTTTTCCTCATATAAATTTAAAATTAGATTATTTTAATTTTAATTTAAGAGAATATTCTAAATTTTATTCCTACATATTTAATATAGAAATTTTGATTATTGGCTTGTTTTTATATTTAAAATTTTGAAAAAAGAAAGATATGTAAAATAACATGTATACTAAATTCTCATAATATATGGGGTGGCAAGTGCAAGAGGGGTTATTTTTAGCCCTGGAGGAACAACGATTTATACCTAAGCTCGGATTCTTGGAATCTCTTATAACAATCAAGCTAAAGCCTATGCACTTTTGCAAGGCATGAGTCTAGCCAAAAACCTTTGCATCACGAGCTTGACAATGGTGGGGGACTCCAAAACAGTTATAAGGTATTTGATCTTTCGCTCAATCTCGCTAGATTCTCGGCTAACATCAATGATTGAGAAGATTAGATATGTCCAAGATTAATTCACAAATGTTAATTTCTACAACATATTGCAGGAAAATAACTCGATGACATATCACCAAGCCAACCTAACCACATGTAAAAAGGTTGGGACAATTGTTATCAATGGTAAGGAGTACTTCCAACTGGTCCTATGATCAATTAATGAAGATCCTACATAACATACAATTAAGAGGGAACATGGCTAGTTGCATGACATACAACACACACACACACACATAGATGATATATGAGATGAGACCCTTCCTCTCGTGTCCCATGATCATATCTCCCCTCTCACATGTTGATGAATATCTTGCTCGAGTGAAACAAAAACGAGGTAGGATTATGACATTGAGTTTGGTTTTTCCTGGGAATCAACATTGGCATTTTAGGTCTAGTTGGGAATTTGTAGGTTTCAATGCTTGTGGGAAGACATAGGTGCTACTAATTCTTGATTCTTTAGGGAACCCAATTTCCACCTTGGAAGAGCTACAGTGGTTCTTAGTCATAATTGCAAGTTTGAGGTTTAGTGTTTTTTCTTTGATTATAAGTTTGAAGTTGCAGTTATATCCATGGCGAGGCTCATGTTTAATTGGAATTTTGGTTGGTTCTTCCTCACCTCTCCCCATTAGCACCAAGGGTTTCCTTCTGGTTTTGTTTGATTATTTTAGGCCATCAACGCATTGGTAACAACTCTAATTTAGACTTCATTTCTCTAGTGTTGGCTTCGCATAGAAAGCCTACTAATTTTGGGAGTGGAGGTATCTCCTTCTTAATCTATGACCCAGTTAATAGTTTTAGGCAGATGGATTATAAGGAACTAAGAGAGACTATGAGGGCTCTGCAATGTCATGAGAAAACTATGGTATATTATGAAAACATCCTTCACTCAATAATAGAGAAAATTGTAGTTCATGAACCACTTCCTGTTAGGTACTAGAGAGGTAGTGGGGGGGGCCAGAGGGCCCATAATGATAATAGTGGAGGCCATTCAATGTAAGGTGGACTAGGTCCACTATATTATTAAATAAGGCCCACTATGGTAGTTAGATATAATAAATGAGTAGTTAGATATAATAAATGTAAGAGGACTTCTTAGAAGGTTCTACTTCTAGAAGATTCCTCCTCTAGAATGTTCTTAGGTGATGGTAACACTATATAAAGGTGTTCAAGCAATGTAAGGGGACATGAAGAGAATTATTGTATCTGGAGTTGAATCTCATTAGGAGGTTTCCTTCTCGAAGAGGCAAGTGAACAGGAGAGGATCTCTTCCATAATAGGATCCATTGTATAGTGTTTCCCTACCCTAAGGGTTTGACAGTAATAAATGAGATTTTGCATATTTTTCTTCTATAAATAGTGTGGTGCTTTTATATTCAGTCTTTCAGTTCTTAACAATTGGTGTCATAGCACTTTCCTTGGCCAAAGAAGGGAATAATTTTTTTGCTCTTTTTGCAAAAATTTTCTAGGGAAGAAAAATAGGGTGGCGCACTTCAGGTTCATATATGAAGCTTTACGAGCTGAATTTGGAAAAAAAAAAATTGGGTATTGGAATTCCTCTCGGAAAAATACCCAATTTCGAAAAAACAATCAGCCAAAATAGATTCCGGGAAGTGAATTTACGAGCATTTTAAATTCAACAGTTTTTCAGGGTTTTTCTGGAAAAAGTCACCATTTTTTGCCATAATTTATTGTTCTATTTTTTTGCATTTTTCCTGACAGTAGAGGGACTGCAGAGTTCATAAATTTTCATAGGGTTCTTTGATGTCTATTTCCTCTCAAACCCTCAAAGAAATTCTACAAATTACTAAAGCATTCAAATCTCAATTGTATGACACATTGAATGACAAATTGGATAAATTTGTAGATGGCCTCACACACAAACTCAATGATAGTTTTCGTAGTATTCATGATTCATTGGATAGCATGCAGGAGAAATTTCTAATGGAGGACATCAGGGATGAATATAATCAAGAAATATATGCTTGGTATGATTTTGAGGCCGATTGTGATGATTGGTATATGGATAGTTGTCATTTTTGGGATGACAACTACTTCCATATTTTATTTGATGACTCTACTCCACCTTCTGTAGAGAACATCAATGTCCCACATCAAGATCTAGTTATGATTACCAACGTCCAACCTGCATATTCTACAATGGTATTGTTCCTTCCATATTCAACTTTGACCCTTTCCCACTATGTGGATGGATATTCTTATTTGGATCCACATGATAGGTGTCAATATTGGGAGCATCATTTTCAGTTTGTTTTTGGGTGTTGATATCTTCCGTGTGGAGTTCACATGAGCACTTGGACATGGGACCCTGGTTTACAATGGCGGTTGGACTAATTCAGCATGGTGGCTTTGATTTCTCAATGGGACCCTAATTCTCTAGTCTACTTCATCACTATGGTTCACACTTATCCATGGGACCCTAGTTCTCTAGTCTACTTCAGCACTATGGTCCACACTTATCCATGGGACCCTGGTATATGGTTGTACATCAAGTGTTGAGGACAACGCTTTCATAAGGGGGATGAAATTTTAGGTAGCTAGAGAGGTAGTGGGGGGACCCAGAGGGCCCATAATGATAATAGTGGAGGCCATTCAATGTAAGGTGGACTAGGTCCACTATATTATTAAATAAGGCCCACTATGGTAGTTAGATATAATAAATGAGTAGTTAGATATAATAAATGTAAGAGGACTTCTTAGAAGGTTCTACTTCTAGAAGATTCCTCCTCTAGAATGTTCTTAGGTGATGGTAGCACTATATAAAGGTGATGTAAGGGGACATGAAGAGAATTATTGTATTGTGAGTTGTAGCTCAATAGGAGGATGCCCCCTCAAAGAGGCAAGTGAATAGGAGAGGATCCCTTCCATAATAAGATACATTGTATGGTGTTGCCCTACCCTAAGGGTTTGATAGTAATAAAAGAGATTTTGCATATTGTTCTTCTATGTCTACTGTGGTGCTTTTGTATTCAGTCGTTGGGTTCTTAACACTTCCAATTCCAAGATTGAGGCCATTAGGGGCATTCTTTTGCAACATAAGAGGCATATCGATGCACTAAAAAATGAATTAAGGGGTTTATGCCACCTGGTTCTTCAATTTTCCATTGGGATGCACTCTAGAACTCATATCCAAGTCCACTCTACAAACTCACCCTTTGATTTTCCAGTGAAAGGTAATGCAGCCCATCATCTTTTGGCCCAGGAGGAAATGGGGAAAACAACAATAGGGTCAACAAAAGAATTTGAGGATGAAGCTACCAGTGGACTTACATACTACTACTTAAATATATATGTTTTTCAAAGTTCTTAGGATTTTAGGTCTTTTTGGTCAAGTTTACACTGCTAGATTTTTTAGAATAATGATGTATCTGAAGTTGCTCTTTGTATACAACCCTATGTTGAAACATTACATATTTTTGGTATGTGAACTTAAGTTTAGAAGAAACTTATGATGTATCTTTGTTGTGAGCTCTACTGCAAATTTTAATTAACACAAATCCTCTCATTTTGGTTTTAAAAAAAAATCTCATAATATAATAAAAAGAATAAATATAAATGTATTTTATTATATATAAGTGTTTTGACTTTTTTGAACCAATTTATAAAGGGAAAAAACATTTAAAGTTAAGTTAAATCTTTACTATGCACATGAATCATAGGGATAGAAACTAGGGTTACATGCTCAAGGAATACACAGGCTCTAGGGTTGGATGAGGAGTTAATAGATTTATCTTAGGAGTGCCTAGAATGACATACAATTGATGCATGATCATCTACCAATAATTTTCAATACTGACCTAAGGGTCATAAATATTTACCAAGGGAGTTGGTTCCCTAATCTTTTATTTGTAATAGCTATATATTTCTAGAATATATCTTAGCAGATATCTTCTATCGAATAGTTTAGATTGTTATTGGTTTGTTGTTGATATTTAGGAATAGAATTCTAGATTTGGAATTGGTTTGGATAGATCAAGATTTGTTTAGTTTGTGAGCTACCTGAGAGCTCTATGAGATATATTCAATGTATTTGTAATTGATAGAAGAAGCAAGTGTGAGAAGAGAGTGTGATATTTTTTGTTTGCAAAGGTCTAAGAGACCATGAAGGAATGAAGTGCCATTGTTTTATTTTATTCCTTTGATCTTTGAATAAAGAATTGTGTTTATGAAATTTGTGCTCTTTGTGTGCGTATTGTTAGACTTTACATATCCATTGAGTAGATAGAGTGTCTATTGATTATATTTGTAGGGGATCGATCATAAATTCAGAGTCTATCTCTGTCAAATCCATGAAGTTAAGAAGTTCAGAAATTGACAGTTGAGATTAGATATGGGAAGGAGCCTCACTAGATCGACGGTTCTTGTTAATTTTCCGTTGGACCTTAAAAACAAGAGATTGGTTATTTCAGAGCTTCATATTTGAGCCTGCTATTTCAAATCTGATGCAATATTCCAACCAGTAATCATGGCCTTATGTTGGCGAAGGAAATCAACGATCCAGATTGATCGTTAATCGGAACTCGGGCGATGAAAGAAACTCTGACGATGAATCTACACCATTCATTGGAATATATTTAGAGCAAATCTAACTGTTCATTGAGAATCCAATTTCGGAACATGTTTCAACATGTCAGCACAAAATCATCGAAGAATATTCCTCTTCGATACCATATCATTTGGCATCCAGAAGATTGGGAAAGTGGCACAGTCACGATAGAAGGTATCGAAGAATATTCCTCGTAGCCTCATTTTACGTATGACAGATTGGTTAGTCTGTTTGAGAGTGATCAATGGTGGATAATGAATGTGATCCATCTCCGAAAAGTGATCTACATTGTCTATTAGATAGAGATCAATGATCACGATTAAAATTCTTTCGAAGCCAAAAAAGATCGTTCGGAGTACTAACTCCGACCATTCGAAATTGCACTATGAATATTGTTGCACGAAACAAATATGTCTATCCATTCAAAAGGAGATCACCGACTAAGGAAGATTTTCTCTGGAAATCTAATCGAACTTTAATTCTATGAAATTTGTCCATGAATTTGCATGAATACTACTGGCGATTGGTACGAGAATCGATCTCAGGCTGCGAAGTGGAATTTCGCCAACAGATGAAGGTTTACAAACTATGTTATGTGGGTTTTGGAGTTGTAAGGCCATCATTTTTGGTATCAAAGAATAAATATACCACCAGAGCGTGCTCGTGAGAAGAGAAGATGTCACCCAAGAGAAGAGGTTGAGGCAGACCAGTTGCAAATGTTGAATTGCAGCAGGAGGTGAGACAACTCCGAGCAAGGATGGAAGATATGAAGAATTCCATGAAAAGAGAACATGATACATGAGATATCAACGAAAGTGAAGAGAGAAGAAGAAGAAGGATATGAAACAACAAAAAAAAAGCTTATCGGGGTGGTCACAAAGATCGGTGCCAAGCCAAAAATAAGGGTACCAATGTATGAAGGTAATCTGAATGTTGAAGAACTGATTGACTGGAGTAATGCTATGGATAAATATTTTGATTATGAAGATGTAGATGAAGCGAAAAAGGTGAAGTATCTTGTGACAAGGTTAAAGGGTCATGCAACATTATGGTGGGATGAATTACAAGTAGATAGAAACAGAAAAGGGAAAAGCAAGATCAGAAATTGGGAAAAAATGATTACTAAATTTAAAAGCAAGTTCATGCATAAGGATTACCAGTTGAACTTGTTCAAACAATTGCAGAATATCAGACATAAGAATATGACTTTGAAAGAATATACATAGGATTTTTACATATTAACAATTAGAGCTATTCATATTGAGGAAGATGTTGAAAAGGTTTCCAGGTACATTAATGGTTTGAGGTATGACATACAAGATGAAATTAGCATTCTGTTCCTAAAGATAGTTGAAGACGCCTACCAAGAAAATTTGAAAGCAGAGGAGAAGCTAATTAGAAAACAAAGCCAGAAAACCAAAGGAAGATGTCCAACAAGAAGCAAAGGAAAATCCAATTACATAGGGGGATTTCAAACTCCAAGAGATAAAGGCATCATCTCATCATCAAGAGGAGGAGAATCCAGAGGCATAATATTTTTCTCTAGAGGCAGAGGTAGAGGAGGGAGAGAATTGGCCTATTCCAAGTGAAAGCAATAGTGAATTGGCCTACTCCAAGGAATATGTTTGAGGTAAGGAGTTTCCATGGTTTAGAAAGTTTTTATAGAAAGTTTATAAGAATTTTCAGTGATTTATGTGCTCTAATTGTGGAAACAATCAAGGAAAACAAGCAACCATTTAAATGGACAGAAGCAGCTGATAGGAATTTCAAATTGTTGAAGAAGAAGATCGTCGAGAAGCTTGTTTTAGTTTTACTTGACTTTGGTAAGTTTTTCCAAGTTGAAACCGATGCTAGTGGGACTACAATAGGATTTGTCTTAAGTCAAGAACATAGATTAATTGAATATTTTAGTGAAAAATTGAATGAAGCTAAGCAGAACTATTCTTCTTATGATAAGGAGTTTTATGCAATTTTCCAAGCACTGAAGAAATGAAAACATTATCTCATGCCCAAAGAATTTTTTCTATATGTTGATAATCATGCATTACAATTCATAAGTAGTCAACCAAAATTGAATCAAAGACATGCTTAGTAGGTTGAATTTCTGCATACTTTTACATTTGTGATTAAGCATACTAGTGGTAAAGCAAATAAAGTTGTTGATGCATTGAGTAGGATCAATTTAATTTTGCAATAATTTCAAGTCAGCACTTTAGTATTCGATGGAATGAAATAAATGTATAAGGAAGATGTAAATTTCAGATATGCTTATGTAGCCTGTGAGAATCCATTTGCCAGTAATAGAAGCCAGTGGTTGAGTTACATGATACAAGATGGATTGTTTTTCAAAGATAGTAAATTGTGTATACCTAGATCTTCCATGAGGGAAAATCTGATCAAGGAGAAACATAGTGGAGGATTGTTAAGACATTTTGGATAGGACAAGACTTTTTCTCAGATTAATGCTTTGTATTTTGGCCAGGTATGCAAAATGATTTGAAAAGGTTTGTAGAGAAGTGCAGAATTTGATAGCATGCAAAAGGGAGGAGTTGAAATGCAAGTTTGTATTAGCCACTACATATCCCAAGCATGCCATGGGATTCAGTGAGTATGGACTTTGTGTTAGGATTTCCAAGGAAACAAAGAGGTAATGATTCAATTTATGTTGTGGTTGATAGATTCTAAAAAATGGCACATTTTATTGCTTGTACAACGACCAATGATGCAAAAAATATTGCAAATTTATTCTTTAAAGAGGTAGTAAGACTGCATGGTTTTCCTAACATTATTGTTTCTGATAGAGACACCAGATTTGTGGAACATTCTTGGAGAACTTTGTGGAAGAAACTTGGTACTAATATTAGTTTTAGTTCAAAATTATATCACCCACAAACTGATGGGAAAACAGAAATGGTGAACAAAAGTATGGGAAATATTTTGAGGAGTCTTGTGAATGGGAATCCCAAGTAGTGGGATCAAGTCCTTACTCAATATGAGTTTGCATATAATGATTCACCTAACAGAAGCACATGAATGATTCCATTACAAATATTGTATGGAATGCATCCAAGAGGTATATTTGAATTGAGAAATTTGGGAAAATAGGAAATGAGAAGTGTTGATGGTGAAGACTTTTCCGTGAGTATGCAGGAGCTACAGGAAAGAGTCAAGCAGAGGTTACAGGAAAGCAACAACAAGTACAAACAAAGGGCAGACATGAGAAGAAGACCAATGGATTTTCAAGTTGTTGACTTAGTAATGGAAAAATTAAGAAATGAGAGATTTCCTACAGGGACCTATAACAAATTAAATCTTAAGAAAATTGGGCAAATTAAATCTTAAGAAAATTGGGCCATGTAAGATTTTAAGAAAAACAATTTCTAATTCTTATGAAATAGAACTTCCAAGAGAATCCAATATTTAATGTTGTAGATTTGTATTCCTTCAAAGGGATAGAGGATGTTTCAACAGATGAACCTGTAAGTGATGAATATTATACCATTAGATGGAAAGAGAGATTGCTTAAAGCGGTTTAGAAAGAGATTGAAGCATTATTGGATAAGAAAGTGGCAAGAAAGATCAGAGGTAAAGAGTACTTCCAGTATTTGGTTAAATGGAAGAATTAGCCAATGGAGGATGCTACTTGGATGACAACAACAAAAATTTCCAAGTATGGCATAAATGTTGAAGATCTCATGAATAATTCTTTTCTTCCCCAGGAGTCTGATGTAGGAGCATATACCAATAATTTTATAGATTGACCTGAGGATCATAAACATTTACCAAGGGATTTGGTTCCCTAATGTTTTATTTGTAATAGCTAGATATTCTAGAAGATATCTTAGCATATATCTTCTATTGAATAGTTTAGATTGTTATTGGGTTGTTATTGATATTTAGGAACATAATTCTAGATTTGGAATTGGTTTGGATAGATCAGGATTTTGTTAGTCTGTGAGCTACCCGAGAGCTCTATGAGATATATTGAATGTCTTTGTAATTGACGGAAGAAGCAAGTGTGAGAAGAGAGTGTGAGATTGTGTGTTTGCATAGGTCTAAGAGACCACGAAGGAACATAGCACCATTGTTGTATTTTATTCCTTCGATCTTTGAATAAAGAATTGTGTTTATGAAATTTATGCTATTTGTGTGTGTATTGTTAGACTCTATATATCCATTGAGTAGATAGAGTGTCTACTGATTATATTTGCAGGGGTTAGAGCGCAAATTTAGATTCTATCTCTGTCAAATCCATGAAGTTAATAAGTTCATAAATTGACGACTAAGATTAGATCTGGGAAGGAGCCTCACCAGATCAATGGTTCTTGTTAATCGTCCATTGGACCCTGAAAGAAGTAGATTGATTATTTCCAACCTTCATATCAGAGCCTGCTATTTTGAATCTGACGCAATATTTCGACTAGTAATCAGGACCATCCATCAGCGAAGGAAATCAACGATCCATATTGATTGTTCATCAGAACTCGGGTGATGAAAGTAACTCTGACGATGAATCTACACCATTCATCGAAATAGATCTAGAGAAGATATAACAGTTCATTGAGAAGACAATTTCATAACCTATTTCAACATGTCAGCACAAAAGCATCGAAGAATATTCCTCTTCGATATTGTATCATTCATAATCCAGAAGATTGGGAAAGTGGCACACTATCAATAGAATGTATCCAAGAATATTCCTCTTAGCCTTGTTTTACATGTGACATATCAAGCAGTCTGTTCAAGAGTGATCAACGGTGGAGAATGAATGTGATCCAAATCCGAAAAGTGATCTATGTCGTCCGTTAGATAGATATCAATGGTCACGATTAAAAGTCTTTCGGAGCCTAAAAAGACCGTTCGAAGTACTAACTCTGACCATTCAAAATTACACTTTGAATACTGTTGCACGAAACAAATCTTTATGTCCATTCAAAAGGAGATCAACGGCTAATGAAATTTCTCTCTATCAATCTAATCGAGGTTTAATTCTAGGAAATTTTTCCATGAATTTGCGCGAGTATTGCTGGTGATTGGTACAGGAATCGATCTAAGGTTGTGAAGTGGAATTTCATAAATAGAGGAAGGTTTACAAACTTTGTTATGTTGGTTTTGGAGCCATAAATCCATTTTCACAAATGGGCATTTAACCCACTCAATTATAGAGTAAGCTAAAGTATTGAGCCTCGTGGGGTGGCTAAAGGTTTGGACAAAACTTAGGGAACTTTTTCCAATCTCATATACGTGCACATGAAGGGAAAATGGTAGTTTCCATATATGATTCCAACCCTGCTATCAAATCTTTGTAGTCTTCAATAAAGTATTAGGTTAATGCATTGTATGACAAGATCACTCATAGGATGGGTGGTGTTGACGATTAAAATTGTCAATGAGGTTTTTCCCACAAAGTGTTGCTAAAGCCTATTATTATAAAAAAACTAAATAATACTAGTAGGTGGGAACCCCTTGAACTATTAGAGATTGGATCTGTTCATTTTTTATGTTGTGATGATGTGCAACACGGCTTACATGGTTGATGAAATCTTGTTGTTATTGGTTATGACTTGAGCTTATGAAGTGTTGATTCCTTATGTCACTACAGCCTATGTTATTCATTAATGTCATTGTTGTATGTTCTTATTGCACTTGTACAACAAATATGCTATCAAAATTACATGAAGGACAGTTTTGACAAAGGCAAAAATAATATAACAAATGCAAGGAAAAGAGGATCTAATTCTGCAATTTTACTATACTACATATGAACAATTAGAAAAAAATGAGAGACAATTGCAGAGGGGAAGAATTTAAAGATATCCTATTCACTATACTACATGCATGAAGGACTTAACAATTATTGTTAATTCCTAGCTAACAAGTAAATGGTTAGGCAATTGTTAATGGATTATATGTTTAATACGCATATGGTATGAAATGTTGGTGGCACATTTAGCAAGGTGATAGTGCTAATGGTTGTGTGATTTTGTTTGAGTTATATGATACAAAATTGGATATATGATATGGAAAGTGCATTTGGCAAGTAACATGTGAAGATTCCAACGTAGAGTTAAATTAATGGTGTTAATTAAGAGTTGGTTGGCATGTAATGATGAGTAAATGAATTGTGGGTGGAGGCGACGTGCATTTACTGCATGTCACCTTTACCCCTCATGTTAGCCACCACCCTAATCGGGCTATTGTTCGATCTTTTTGCTGTGGCTATGCTCCGAAATTTTAGCAGGGAGGAACCGCTCGACCAGCTCCCAATTTAAGGAATTCGATTACAGGTATTTTTTTTTTGGCCATTTGTGATTCTGCTCTAGTTATGAAATGATTATTAGCTCAGGTGTATGGGTTTGTGTTTTCCTAAGTGTTGCAACTATGTGAAATTTGGGCTCTTGGAATGAAGAGTGGATGGTTCTTCCTGTAATACTTTTGAGTTCATAGAGGATATTGGTCTTCCTGGGTGATAGCTCTATGTTATCCCTGCTGGTTTAATTAGAGTATCCTTGTTGGTCTTGATGGGCTATATTCACGCTTTCGTATTGTTGAATCCATTCTGCAAGCTTTTATGGGGTTTAATGATTGAAGTGTTTGTGTCACCACGCATTGTACATTTGGGCATTGGGTTGTTTTTCACCGCCAAGGGTTGCACAATGAGTGATGTTGTTTCTTCTAGGCCCTGTATTCACCTCCGTGTTGTGGTTGTTTGATCAAAGAGCACAAGGGTTATACCCTGCATGCGTTAACTAACCTTGCCAGGTCGAACTAGAGACCTACCCTTTGGTTATGGCCCTATGTCATGGATTTTTACCCATCTACGAATGAGTCATGGTTCTTACTATATGCACCGTGGCCTCATAGTTTTCACCATTGCAAAGAGTGGCTTTTCTCTCCCTGTGTTGGCTACAGAACAAACCTTAGCCCTCCAGTCTGAATATTGATTGAGGAGACCATCCTAGACTGTTGGTTTTACGACTTGGTTATGTTTGATTGGTGGTATATTTGTCGACTTTTGAGCACAGGGTTGACCAGTTGCTCACGAGATAGTCGTGTTGGTTGGTATATAGTCGTTGACTCTGTTATAACAGTGGCAAACCCCACATTGTCAATTGCACTTTCAAAGTACACAGTTACGCTCCTTATGATAATAACTCAATATTGTTAATAGAGAAGGCCTCTCCCCCGATTCGAATTGATGCATGGGTATGCGTAACTGCCACAACTTGTTAGGCTGATTGATTTTTTAAGACAATGGTGAGTTGTTTGGTTGATACATGGTCACTGGTATTTTCACTAATGATTATTTGGATGATTAGCTAGCATTGGTTACAACCCACGCATGTTGCATTGTGTGGATAGTGTTTTACAAAATGAAATAAGAGTCATGGTAACTATGGTTTTCTTTGGGGCCGAATGACTATTGAAATGGATAACTGTAGAGAGTATATCCACTGCATCCTTATGCTTGTTTGATTGTATAAGCCCGAGTTTGCACAGCATAGTCGATCACGGTTCGATTAAATCAAAGAAATATTATATTAAATTGATGGCTCAACACAATATGTTGAGTTATTACCATGACTGTGTGTTTGTTTTTGTTCAAGTGGACTTGTTGCATCATTGGTTTTTGTTGGTTGCACGTTGTGTGTAACATAGATAGCTTGGGTTCTCACACTCAGGGATACTCACAGAGTTTTTGAGCATATTTGTTGCAATCGATCACTTGTTAAAGCAGGCATGTTGTTGATCACAATCGTGTTATATTGGGCTTGCACAGTGATGGAGTTACACTTGCAGGATCGAATCATCCCGTGCATAGCTTGTGTCAAAATGGTGACTATGGGTTGTATGTTTAATTGTCAATTCGGGTTTTGGCAATTTGAACTTGACTACTGGCTCACTGCCTATATTTATTTAACGAATGTCATTGCATTCAAAATGACAAACCAGATGGCAGTGATACTGTGACTTCATTATTGTTTTTGGAAATATGAATTGGAGTATATTTGTTGATTGAAGTAATGTATGGGCAGTGGTTGATTTTGATGGTTTACAGATTGGAAATGGGTATTGTTCAAATTTTTTTATAAAACACAAAGAATGTAAATGAAAGGAACAGAACCCCTTACAAACTGTGTGGAATACATATTGTCTTGTGGTGACATTGTGTTAGATATTTGATTATGAACAAAGAACTAGTTAAATGCACAGAAATTGTTATTTGGTCAAATGATTGATGGTTGATACATCTCTTTTCTAAGAATGTTCTGTGGATCACTTAGTTAATTTCATGAACAATAACCATCTTTCTTCCCTTCCATGATTTCATCTTCTGCTAAATACAAATCCCATCACCTTCCCATTTCATTTTTTCACTCCCTGTTCGGAGATTGATTACAGTCAAGAGAATTTTGGTTTTAAGGCAGTTGGAAGTGGCAATGTCTTGTGTGGATTGCAGTGATGTTTTATTAGTTTGATTTTCATTTGATTGTTGTTATCATTGAGTAGTGACCATGTCTTTTCCCCCTCATTATATCATATTTTCACTCAATACAACCCTCTCACATATCCCAGAACCCTTTTTCACCCCTTGCTCATTGATTAACAATAAAACAATTTGTATGGATTGGATTGCATGGGTCTGATACATTTCTAAGCCAAATCTATTTCATATTTTTAAGAGTTGTCATGAATGGTTATTTAAAATACTATTTGCTAATTAATCACGCATGCAAGATGAGTTTTTTCAGTCGAAGTAGCCATGGTCGAGGAAACAAAGGTAGAGGTAATTGTAACTAAGGCCCAAGAAGGCCCAGGTTCTCCATACATTTTGACGATGATTCACAAGAGCTTGGCCAATTGTTTCATGTCAGATTCTTCAATTGGATTGGGAAGGGAATAGTCCAACCTAGGCCTGAAAGGCCTCCTTTCCAAGCCTTGTAAGCACCCGGTATCCATGTACCTCCTCATGTCTCATTACAACCTGAGGTCCTTGAAAATGATGGATGGCAAGAGATTGTCCACCCGACAGTCTCCCAACATCATGGTTGGCCCAACCTGTCTTTTCCTGCTCCTCTGTTGGTTAACCCCATTTCCCAAGTTTCCCCTGACCACTCGCTAGTGAAATCCTCCCATGCTAGCAAGATATTGAAAACTGAGGCCCACCATGCCCTTGATAAAGGAAAATCCACTACTTCCCCCTCCTCACCCTCCAATGGCTCTGACAAATCCGTGTCTTCCCCGATGCATTTGAGGGACAATTTCTCCCACGTGATCAGCGAGATTAGGCCTAAAGGCTCTGCAAAACCAAAGGCAAATTCAGGAAAATCAAGAGGTGACAGTAACAATCAAGGAAGGGTTTCATCACAAACTGGGAAATATGGCTTTTGAGTTTTTTATTATATCTATTGTTTGATTACAGTTGACTTTAGGGATCTTTGGACAATATGTTTATTTTGGATATATGAGTATTATTTTTGAAATAATCTCAAATTTCATGAGTTTAAATTACCAAAAGTGAATATGTTGATGGGAGACACAAGGAGGTGTGTTTTTCTTAACTAATGGTTATGTTATGATTGTTATGATTGTTATGAACTAAAGGGAGTCACAAGGGGTCCCACCTACTAGTTATTATTTATTTATGGCCCTTATTATATTTATTACTCTTCCCCTAACTAAAGTTGGTTGAGTCTTTTAATTAACTTAACTAATGAATTGGTTCAACTTCTTCAACCAATTCTAATTTGTTAAAAGAAAAAGGAAAGGGAGGAACAAGAGGAGGATGGAAGAAGAAGCATACTAAGGTTTTCTCTTTGAGTTTATGTTGAGATAGTTCAGTTTTCATTCATTCATATATTCATCACAAGCCTAATTATCTTTTATGATAGCAGATTCTTATTGTAGACAACAATATTCAGGGTTGAATCAAATCATTCAGGCACTTGTTTTTTAGAGGTGTTGATCTATCTTTGATAGTCTATGTAGACTTGTATGTTTGTGAATTAGTTTTCATGACTGATAAAGGCTATTGTGCAGAGTCGAGTGGGCAACAATCTGTGGCAAGTTGATCCAGCTTTTAGAGTTCAATTTTGGTTTCCTGTCAGAGGTCCTTTTGTATGTTCCATCGGGAATGTCTAAGTTTGACTTTGGTCCAAGATTTATGTATGAGATTTTGTAAAGAAAATGACTCTTTGGTGAATTGGAATGAAATAAAGGATTGCTTTATGTCACATCTGTCTTGATTATCATCTTGGTGTCTTTACTTCTGTTCTTACATTATTTCAGCAACTGTTATATTCATAAAAAGTACATAAAAAGTGAATTTCCAACAAGCTTTTTGTTGATAAAAGACTAGCCTAAGCACTCGTAATTAATACTTGTGAGTTAGGATGTTATTTTTGTTGGCTATAAACATAGGGTGATATTCCCGTCTACTTTGCTTTAGCCAAGTAAAGTGTGAAAATGCTTGAGTAAGATCATTTCATATCTTTTCCACGACATTTATTTGACAACCATACTAGGGAGATCCTTGATATCTTTCCGGTTAAATTTTATACTCGATTTTCATCGATAAATGTTTCTTTTTTTGATATTGATTCTTTGACTATTTTTCTTTTAATGATTGTTCCTGTTGCGAGGCAGCCCAATTTTGAGCCTGGTCTCCAAGACCAGACCAACATTGCTTTGAACTTATTTCATATTATTTTAGACATTTCCAGGACCCGTGCTGAGCTTAACCGTTTTTGGGAAGCAATTGAACAAGATATTAGTGTTCAAGAACAATTGGAAGCTAGACGTAGGCAGCCTAGAAATCAACAGTAATCTTTTGTTTCTTTATTTTTGGCCTTTCTTTCATGTTCTTAGATTCTCGTGCTTCTAGAAGAAGAAGAGGATTGTCACTTGAAATCAATCCTATTCTTGAAATAGGAAGAAGAACGTAGTGTTATCTGTCCAACAAAGTGCTCTAAGGAGGACTTTATCTGATTCATCCAGCTCGTCTTTCTTTCCCTCACCTATCACCCACAGGATGGCATCTAGTGGAGGCTCTGATGGCACTGGAAGTGCTTCATATTCTCAATCTTCATCGTCATCAATGATTGGTAGCCTATATAGCCACCATATCCCTGTCCAATCCACCACAAATCCCACCAAAGTCATCAAAAAGTATGGACTTTTTTAGTTCGAAGAAGACGCCACAACCACACCATGGCATGTGTCCTCTCCTCTTAACCTAGCACCTTCTACTTCCCACTTCCAAAGTTTAAATTGCACCTGCCTAAGTTTTCGGGGAATAACACTGTCAGTACCAATGAACACCTAGTGGCATTTTCTAATGCTTGTCATAACATAGGGTCCAACAACAATGACACCTACATGCACTTGTTCGTCAATTCCTTGGAAGGAAAGGCTGCGGCTGAATTCTTTGACCTTCCTCCTAAGATCCTATCTTCTTGGGAGGAGTTAATATATTGGTTTTGATCCACTTATGGGCAATCTAAAAGCCCTGTCGGGAAGTTAAGGGAATATAATAACGTCACTTATAAAGATGGTGAGTCCATCAAGTCTTTCAACTTGTGTTTCACCAAGTTGTACAATCAAATCCCCGAACTTATCCGCCCTCGTAAACAAGTTGCTTTCATGCATTACTATAATGCATTGCCTTGCCCCTACCATCATAGGATTGAGGAAAAATCCATTGATAATATGGGTTATTCTCTGCACACTTGCTCAGAGTATGAAGAACAACTTGAAATAACTGGTCTTCCCCAGGGAGAATCAGTTAGACAGAAATACATGTCCGCTCTCTTACAGCTAGTACAAGATATGAAAAATTGCATGATAGCATTTGAGCAGAAGGGTATTGTCTCCCCTCTCACCCCTAGAGCTTCGTCCTCTTTTGCACCTCCGTTTAGAAATCCAGTTGAGAACAATTTCCAGCCTAAGGCTATCCTGCCTTAGAGTTGGCGCAACTTTTGTGAGGAAAACCACGAAGAAACCACATGTGAGGTAAAGAAGAGTGTCAAAGATAATATCTTTGGTAAAAGACCATAAGCTACTATCGTTGTCCTAGATTTTGTAGAGCCAGAGGATGTCATGGTTATCAATACTAGAAACAAAGCCTATGCTCCCAAAGAAAAATTTGATCCTCCCCGCAGTTCTTCTAGCCCGATCTCATCCTCAACCGTCGCTACGCTCCAAGTTCCTAAGGCACCTGAGAGTCAAGGAATCATTCCTCCTCTTCCCTCTTCCAAATACAACATCTTAAATCAATTGGCCAACATCAAAGTAGATGCAACCCTCCTAGACATGGTTGTCATCCCTAAACAACAAATGCATCTGAAACAATTCATGGAAGGAAAAGCTTTTGTTGTAGCCAATCTTTTCGAAGAGGTAGACGAAGAGGATTCTTCTATAAATAAAGTAGGTGTACATAAATTCATACACCTTGTAAAAAATCCACCTTTTTATATTTTTGTAAAGATCATGGATACGATTTCCCATTGTTGTCTCATCGATGGTGGATCGGGCCCAAGTGTGATGTCGAATATTATTATGGAAGAGCTAGGCTTGTCTTGTACAAGAAATGCCAAAAGCATGCTCTCCTATAATAGTCTACAAAAATAAACCATAGGCGAGATTAAGGATGTAACCATGGTTTTATGCGCTCATCCTGAGATAAGGACAACTCTCAGCATTCAGGTGATTGATATGCCTGTAAGAAATTACTTAATTATCTTCGGAAGAGATTGGAAAGCCTTAACAGGTGGATACCACTCGCTCGACGGGACAGATTTATATATTCCTCGGAATGGTAAGAATATTATAGTCCTTAGAGAGGGAAGAATTTCACCCTACATAGAGAGTGTTCCGTAATCTAGCGTAAACTATATCGAAGAAGACCTAGGAGTGTATTCCATCTTTGCTGAAGAGGATAATATTCCTTTGGAAAGAATTGATTTAGATGATGATTTATGGCATATGCACTTTGATGGTTCACACTCTAACGAAGGTAACGGGGCTGGTATTATCCTGGTTTCCCCTGCAGGAAAAATTCATAATCTGTCATACAGGTTGGAGTTTGCTTGTACAAACAATGTCGTTGAATTCGAAGCTTTATTATTAGGCATCGAGAACGCTCTTAATCTTGGTTGTGGTCACCTTTCAGTTTCGAAAATTCTAAGCTTGTTGTGAACCTGATATGTAAGACATGCTCTCCTAGCGACAAGCTGATGGAACAATACTCCCAAACTATTTGGGCACTTGTCTTGAACCTTCTATCTTTCAACATCACTCATGTTAGGAAGGAGTTGAATTTGATTGTTGATCGGTTAGTTGTCTTTCCAGCCTCTCCTAATCAGCAACTCTTGCCTTAGAGGCCTGATTATGCTTTTCATTCTCTACATTGTCATACATTCCTGAAAAGGAAGGATATTGGAAGGCCATCCCTAAGGATGAGAGCATTTGTATTGTCGTTCAAAATGAACCTCTTAAGCCCGAGGAGATTATATCCACAGAAAATAATGAGATTCCTGAGGGCTTGACTCCTCTTGAGAGTTTGTTTTCTCTGAGTGTTGTAGGCAATAAAGAAAAACAAAAAGAAGAGTAGTTATGGAAGAAGGTGATTGAAACCATCCTCCTGAACATTAGGACATCTGAACCTTCAACGCATTTTAAAATAAATGTCCAATGTTCTGATAAGGAAGAGATGAGGTTCACCGGGCTACTTGGTGAACCCCAGAAGTTTTTTTCTTGGTTTTATGAGGATCTTCGCAGTTTTGATACTGGTCTTGTTTAGCATATTATGAAACTAGCTAGGCAAAAACAAGAACTTGTTAACTCTGCATTGGAATCACCCTTTCGAAGTAAATTGAGAGATTTCTTAAGGGCTGGAATGCTTTTTTCAGCCCACCCTAAATGGGTCTCAATTCGGGAATCGAACTCGAGGACCACTGATAATATCAGAACTTGTATTAGTCTTCAAACTTTCAGGCAAGCAATTATGAGAAATCCCTTTCCCCCTCTCAATATGGAAATGTTTTTGCAACAGGTTGTAGAGTCACAGTTAAGACCCTTACTTGACAGTCTGTTTGGTTACAAGAGAATCAAATTAAAAGGGACAAATGTTCACAAAACCACTTTCATTACTAATTGTGATACCATGCCTTACAAATTTCGACTTTTTAGCTTACTTGATACATGTACTGCTTTTAAAAAACCTATGCACATAACTCTCAAGGGATTGGTCAGTCTCCATCTCTATCTTGATGATCTAATTGTGTGTGTCAAGGGATTGATGATTACATCAAATTTCCAAGTGATCGGTCGTTTCCAAATTGCTTTTGTCTTGGATACTAACTCTTATATCTTAAAATATTTACAGGAGCAATTGTTTCCCTACAACGCTAACATCCCTCGCTTGAAATATTGTGAGGAACCAACATGAAAAGTTCTAATGCTATCTAGATTTTGCTATATACTAGTAGCCTAGCTATGATTTCAATTTTTGTGCTTCTTTTCTATGCTTACAGTACCTTGATTTCTTCCTTCTAAGTTAAGTTTACTTTCCTTGTTGTTTTTTCAATTGAGTCTTTTACTGTTGTTGTTTTAATTTCTGCATTGTTACTTTTGTTGCAATTTTTTTCTTTATCATATTTTAGTGTTTGTTCAATATAGAATGTTGGATCAATCCTGCCACAGTGGCACTCCTGCAAAGCATTATTAGTTGATAACAATCAATCTTACACAGATGTTATGATGTCTCCTCTGAAGGGCCTGTTATCGCTCAGTCTGTAGAAAGGATAAAAGGCTAGAGATTGAAGAGGCAAACTGGCATAACTAGAACCAATCCCACCCAATGGCACAACAACAACAATTCCCCCCCCTCACAAGTCACCACCAAGAAGATAGTCCAGCTAACAGCCAATAATAAAGTATAACCAAAAAAACGAGAGATGCACCTATCTAAGACAAAGGAACAAGAAACTAATATATGCAAGCTTGCTCACTTGGTTAGTACTTCATATAAATCAATGACTATCTGATATACATATAAGCAATTGGATAATAAATATTGATGAAGTCAATGTTTATAAAATAGAAATGAAATATAATGTCACTTCTTCAATAAATGCTAAGAAAGCATGGCATTCAATGAAACAATCAACACATGTTTCAATTAATGCCTTTAAACCACCATTCAATTGCTTAACAGAAATGTTAGCTGCACAAATGGTATTATAGCTAGAGATGATGGCAACAGTAGGTCAGTTAGTTAGTTTCTAAGCTAGGGTTAGTAGTTAGGGTTTGATTCAAAGTTTTGAGAGTTGTTGTGTTTAAGTTCACTTCAGAAAAGAGGTCTTAGATCAATGCCTTAGGGTTAATGGAGTCAAAAGTAGAGGACACAGGAGCTAAAGGGTCAAAATATAGTACGACTAAGGAATAGAAGGTAAAACTTTGAGGTGTTGGTAGGGAAAGGCCTCAAAGTCAAAACCCTAGGGGAGAGAGGTGTTGGCAAATTCAGTGAATAGACAACGAATGCTTGTCATTGATGGCAACAGTGAAGATGACATGCAAACAGAAGACAAGTTCAGAGAGGTGAATGATCGAAAGAAGTGAATGATCGAACGCAACGAGAGCCGTTAGATTTGGTGCAGGGTCACCGACAGCTGTCAGATTTGTAGAAGCTGCGAGGTCGTGTGCACTGGGACAGCAGCAGTCGCAAAATCTCGACGGGATCTGGACCGTCCATTTGGAAGGATGCGTGGCAGTGATCGGGTGCCACCGGGAGAAGCTCGACAGGAGGCTTCATCGGAGAATCGGGAATTGGAGTTTCACGAGTCCCATGAACAATTACGACAGAAACCCCGAAATCGCGATTGAACCTGAACCGTCAGATCAACATGTGATCTAGACCGTCGACCTAACTCACGAAAGCAGACCACGTCAGCTAGGGACACGTAGCACAACCAGGTAATGACAGGTGTCAGGCAGATTCAACACTTCAGGCACATGTAAGTCACAAATCAGAGTGACACGTGGCAGTATTTTAACACGTTTCAAACCACGTGTGACGTCAGCAGAGAATCGGGGATCGGGATTTTGAAATGACAAAGTCGCTTGACATCAGGAATGTCGATTTCGCGATGAGCGACTTCGCAATTTAATCGCAGCCGTTGAATAAAGATCCCATCTGGACCGTTGATTCAAGTCTGTATCGGAGTTTCGCTAATCGTGAATTCATGAGGCAAAGAACACAATGCAACGAGAATCCCGATTTCGCGATATGCGAATCGCGATTGAATCTGGACTGTCAGATCCAGAAATGATCAGGACCATTGATCACAGCTCGTATCGGAATTTCGGGGATCAGGAGTTCAAAAGGGCAAGAACACAATGCAACAAGAAACCCAATTTTGCGATATGCGAAATCGTGAAAGCGCCTTCCATATAAAGACTTGGTCACAGCCCTTAGTCACGGGAAGAGAAGGAGTCAGTGTAGATAATCTCCATTTCGGAGTTTCGGAGATCACGATGTGAAAGTGTCAAGACACCTGGGCAAAGAAAATGCCGAAATGCCGAAACCCGATTTACAAGGCAAGAATAATGAAGATTATCCAACGGTGCGGATAAGGTTTGAATGTGATCGGAGGGTTACTGTTCTTCCACACACATGTAACTCATCAGTTACGATTCTGCTAAACAAAACGGATTCTTGAGTGCGAAACAATTATCATTTCAGTTGCTAAGACAGGTGTCCTTGGATTGCCTATTGAAGGTGAAGCCGAACCGTCAAGGTGTTGTGTATAAAAGAAAATGAGTGAGACTGAATTTGGCTGGTTGTTTTGGATGGAAAAAGAATGAAACAGTAAGAAAGGAGAAATGAGAAGATGCGTAGTATGAAATTTTAACAGAGGTACAGAATGAGATTAAGTGAAAAGCAGAAACAGAGAAGAACGATAGGCAGAGCAGAAGAAGAGAAGAATGACAGAAGAATGTGATGCAGATCAGACCTGTTGAATGGACAGAGGAAGAAAAGAAGTGCAGAACAGTTTGTTGAAGATCAGATACAGAGAAAAGATTGGTAAGAATTGATTTATCTGTGTAGTTGTCTGTGTATTCATTATTTGATATTCTAGGGAGGTTGGGAGGTGCTCGGGAGGACTGTTTTCCTCAGATGTTCAAGTGGGAGCTTGAACACAAGAAGTTGTAGCTTCCATCTGGTTGCAGCCAGAGAAACTAGGGTAGCAGGGTGGTGCTAGGGAGAACAAGTGTTCTCTGTTATACAAGTTGGAGCCTATGTAACTGGAAGTTGGTGCTTCCATCCAGTTGGTGCTGGAACATTCAGGAAGTTGGTGCTTCCATCCAGTTGGTACTGGAATATTCAGGGAGTTGGTGCTCCCTTCTAGTGGGTGCTAGAGAAACCAGAGAGTTGGTGCCCTCAAACAAGTTGCATCTTGTAAAACAGAGGTAGCAGCCTCACATTGAGTTGGTGCTCAATTTTAAATGATGTACAGAACTGAAAAAGATTGCCTATCATTTCAAAGAAGAAGAGGTTTTCTCCCTTTATGGGTTTCCTCGTGAAAATCTGTCTCTGTGTGTACTTTTTTTGTGACTGATGGTCTTTATTTTTACTGTCCATATGCTGTATATTGTTGATGACCACATGAAGAAAGATTAATAATGTTTTAACAGAC
>ML794541.1:200076-224951 GCA_009831015.1 Picea engelmannii
ACAAGTGCGCCTCACAATTTCAGCCAAACAACCCAAGTATAGTGCAAATTTCAGACCTCACTAATGAGTGAGTGAGAGATGATGAAAAAATGAGAGTGAAAACCCTCAATTTATAATGTACCATGACCTAATTTCACTTTTAGATCATAAAAAGCCTGACTAGGCCAAAATACTAAAAATCATATTGTTTTATATTAAACTGTCAAATTAAAACCCTAATCAAGTAACAAAAGGATGTCATCCCCTTTCTAGGGTGACGTTATCCCCTTCTAGGGAAAATGCAGCCCTGTCCATCTACCAAAATGTCCATGAAGCAAGAATGACGTCATGGACCTCATGGGTGACGTCTCAGGCCTTCCAAGACCAACGTTCCACTGGAAAAGGGGAAAACCCCCAAGGTCAAGCTCTGTCAGGGTGCCTCTGCAAGACGTACTCCTTCTCTCCTATGAAAATCCCCTGATCCACCTCTGTCCTGTCTTTGCCCCCTGATGGGGTCTCAGCATCCATCAGATGGGCTCTTTATCCCCATGGAGGTCCGAATTGATTATCTCCCCATGTGTACCAATCCAAAATGGTACATGTCCGTCAGGCATGATCTTGCACATCAACAGCTATACCCTCCATGGGCTCATCAGTCACAGGGATCATAGCAATTTCAATCACATCTCATCATCAATATTATTAAACACGTGCATAAAATCCCCAATAAATCAGTCAAAATCTCAAAGATATTACACAAGCCTGCAATACAAATTTGGAGAAAAATGATAGGGCGTCCTATTGGGATAGTGTCCACTAGAAGAGGAAAGTTTCTAGAAGAGACCTCATCCAAGCCATGTAAGTGGGTGATGTGGTCAAGGGATGTGCAAGCAAGTGGGTGCAGTGAGGGAAGAGGATGCAAAGCTTTACCTATGGGTGCCTTTGTAGAAGGCGAGTTGCACCTGTCCTGGATGAAAAATTTTCCAAGCCCATTCATGCCTTTTATTCTTACTTTTTATTCTTTTATTTTTATATTGTTTTTTTCTTCAAGAGGCTAATCATGGGACACTGCACTGGCGTGGTGACCAGTGGTGACAGCGTTACCCACAAGTACTTTCACAGAAATGAGAAGGTTGGCTCGTGATGAGACCCCCCTTTTCCTTGGCCATGTAACCAAGAGTCACTACCCTGGGGTGGTAACCATCTGGTGGTAATGTCATACTGCTAGGTACCGAGTGATGAGACCCTCTATCCTCAAGGATAAAAGGCTAGAGATTGTAGAGGCAAACTAGCGTAACTGGAACCAATCCCACCCAATGTCACCTCAATGGGATGGTTCTTTTTGTTTAGGGTGGTAAGGCCCAAGGGAGATGTCCCCAGTGACCTGGGGTTTTTAGAGGGCAAAGGATTATAATACAAGGATAAGTTTCCCCCCTCACAAGTCACCACTGAGTAGATAGTTCGGCTAATAGCCAATAATAAAGTATAACCAAAAGAAAAAGAGATGCACCTGTCTGAGACAAAGCAACAAGAAACTGATATATGCAAGCTTTCTCACTTGGTTAGTACTTCATATAAATCAATGACTATTTGATATACATATAAGCAATTAGATAATAAATATTGACGAAGTCAATGTTTATAAAATAGCAATGAAATATAATGTCACTTCTTCAATAAATGCTAAGAAAGCATGGCATTCAATGCAACAATCAACACTTAATTCAATTAATGCCTTTAAACCACCATTCAATTGCTTATAAGAGAAATGTTAGCTGCACAAATGGTATTATAGCTAGAGATGACGGCAGTAGTAGGTCAGTTAGTTAGTTTTTAAGCTAGGGTTAGTAGTTAGGGTTTGATTCAAAGTTTTGGGAGTTGTTGTGATCAAGTTCACTTCAGACAAGAGGTCTTAGATCAGTGCCTTAGGGTTAATGGAGTCAAAAGTAGAGGACGCAGGAGCTAAAGGGTCACAAGATAGTACGACTAAGGAATAGAAGGTAAAACTTTGAGGTGTTTCTAGGGCAAGGCCTCAAATTCAAAACCCTAGGGGAGAGAGGTTCACCTTGGTGTAGGGGAACTATGCCTCGATGCTCTATCCTCCTTCCTTAGCTCAATGGCAATGATAGCTAGATGAGAAAATAGCATAAAACTAAGACAAGAGGGTTTGAAAAGAAAAGTGTTGCTATAGCAAGGCTCTACCAGCAAACCCTAGAAAAATCGGTCCATCAAAGTGTAGAAGAACTAGGCTTTGTTGTGTCTCCTTCTTCTTAGCTTGAAAATAAACTGGCTAGCAAAATGAAGAGAAAATAAGAGTGTAGCTATGGCTAAGCTCTTCCGTCTTCAAACAATGGCTGAAAAATCACTTAATGGGAACATGAGACAAGGACCAATGATGTGTGCTTGTCACCTACGGTTTATTCAGCAAATTTAAAGCAACATATGCAAGAAATAACAATACAAACATTCCATCAAGAAGTTTTGCAGAAATTCACTTACATGTCACCAAGAAAAGCATAGCAAACCCTAGTTGTAAAACCTTCCACCAAGAGAAATGCCAAAATATTCCAAGAAAGTCTTCCTTCAACAAGTGTGCCTCACAATTTCAACCAAACAACCCAATTATAGTGAAAATTTCAAACCTCACTAATGAGTGAGTGAGAGATGATGAAAAAATGAGAGTGAAAACCCTCAATTTATAATGTACCATGACCTAATTTCACTTTTAGGCCATAAAACGACCGACAAGGCCAAAATACTAAAAATCATATTGTTTTACATTAAAATGTCAAATTAAAACCCTAATCAAGCAACAGAAGGACGTCATCCCCTTTCTAGGGTGACGTTAGCCCCTTCTAGGAAAATGCAGCCTCCAGGAGCAAAACGTTAGCCCTCCTTGGGCTTCTCCAAGTTGCCACACGTGCCAAACTACCCTGTCCATGTGCCAAAATATCCATGAAGAAAGGATGACGTCATGGACCTCATGGGTGACGTCCTATGCCTTCCAAGACCAATGTTCCACTAGAAATGGGGACAACTTCCCCTAGGTCAAGCTTTGTCGGGCTGCCTCTGCAAGACGTCCTCCTTCTCTCCTGTGCAAAGCCCTTGATCCACCTTTGTCCTGTCTCTGTCCCCTGATGGGGTCTCAGCATCCATCTGATGGGGTCTTCAGCCCCATGGAGGTCCAAACTGATCATCTCCCCATGTGTACCAGTCCAAAATGGTACTTGTCCGTCGGGCATGATCCTGTACATCAACAACTACGCCCTCCACTGGCTCATAAGTCATAGGGATCATAGCAATTTCAATCACATCTCATCATCAATATTATTAAACATGTGCATAAAATCCCTAATACATCAGTCAAAATCTCAAAGACATTACACGATCATGCAATACAAGTTTGGGGAAAATGACAGGGTGTCTTATTGGGCTAGTGTCCACTAGAGAAGGAAAGTTTCCGGAAGAGAGATCATCGGAGCCATGTAAGTGGGTGATGTGGTCAAGGGATGTCCAAGCAGGTGGGTGCAGTGAGGGCAGAGGATGCAAATCTTTACCTGTGGGTTCCTTTGTAGAAGGCAAGCTGCACCTGTCCTGGATGCAAATTTTTCCAAGCCCATCCATGCCTTTTATTCTTACTTTTTATTCTTTTATTTTTATATTTATTTTTTCTTCAAGAGGCTAATCAGAGGAAACTGCCCTGGTGTGGTAACCAGTGGTGACAACTTTACCCACAAGTACTTTCACATAAATGAGAAGGTTGGCTCGTGATGAGACCCCCCTTTCCCTTGGCCATGCAACCAAGAGTCACTACCCTGGTGTGGTAACCAGCTGGTGTTAATGTCATACTCCTAGGTACCCATGGACCTAATAAGTTGGCTCGTGATGAGACCCCCCTTCCTCTAATCAGGTCTTGTTTTATTATTTTTGTGGGTCCCTCTTGTTTCTTGTTGAGAATCTTTTTATTGATTTTTCGGGGATCCCTGGGTGAAGCATCTCGAGGTTTTATTCTTAGGCTTTTATCTTTTTCCAGCTTGCTTTTACCTTCTAGGCCTTTATCCCCCCTTCTTCCCATGAGATAAGGTGTAATCTTGAAAATAGTTCAACCCACTTCCCGAACAAGTGGAATGGGATAGGTGAGCGGGACGCAAGATGAAAAAGTGGTAGTGTGAAGGGAGCGGATGATGGCTTTTCATAAATCCCCCCAGTGGAAAACCAAAACCTAAGGACACATGCTTACTAGGGAATCCTGGCAATCCCCCCAGACATGGTCAAGTGGGCAAGTGTAAGATCCAATCATTTGTTAGGAACAAAAGGAATCAAATGCACATATTCAAGGGTCTTGATTATCAAAGTGACACATACCATGATACCCGGACTAATTACCTCATGGAGCAAGAAACATCTCTGACACAAGACCAAGCCAATGGTAATGGATGTTGTTGCTGCTGACAAGATAGAGGTGATGGAAGAAAGAAAAGGTGGGTCCTCCAGGGTCATGCTAAAGTCAATCCTGCTCTCAGTACTCCATGTCTAGGACCTGTGGGCCTCGAGACATGATCTCCTAGTTATCTTTAAACGTGGGGGATAACAGGGCCCTTGAAATTGTTACATATTTCCACTATTGTCTTACAAGGAATTGGTTATTTCCTGCTTCTTCTTGCCATTTCTTCACCCATTGAGATCTTGAGAGCAATTCTATAAGTTTTCCTCCTTAAAATTTAAGAGCCTATTCCAGTTGAATGATTATGCATGCTGTGGTAAAAACCCCTCATAACACTTTTCATCAATTATTCCCAAATTCTCGGTCATCTTTCCATTAAATCCGCTCGCTTCCCCCTATTGCATAATTATTCTGGCTATGTCTTCTAAAATCATTGTTCTTGGTCTGTTAAACCATGAGTTCTGATTTATAAATCTGTTCAAAACAAATTTTCCCGTGGAGTCGCCAGTTTGTTGACGATTAAAATTGTCAACGAAGTTTTGCCCGCAAAGTGTTGCTAAAGCCTATTATTATAAAAAACTAAATAATACTAGTAGGTGGGACCCACTTGAACTATTGGAGATCAGATCTATTCATTTTTTATGTTGTGATGATGTGCGACACTGCTTACATTGTTGATGAAATCTTGTTGTTATTGGTTATGATTTGATCTTATGAAGTGTTGATTCCTTACGTCAATACATCCTATGTTATTCATTAATTTCATTGTTGTTTGTTCTTATCGCACCTCCACAACGAATATGCTAGCAAAATTACATGAAGGACAACTTTGAGAAAGGAAAAAATAATATAACAAATGCAAGGAAAAGAGGATCTAATTCTGCAATTTTACTATACTACATGCAAAAAATTAGAAAGAAATGAGAGACAATTGCAGAGGGGAAGAATTTAAAGCTATCCTATTCACTATGCTACATGCATGAAGGAATTAACAATTATTGTTAATTCCTAACTAACAAGTAAATGGTTATGCAATTATTAATCGATTATATGTTTAATATACATATGGTATGAAATGTTGTTGGCGCATTTGGCAAGGTGATAGTGCTAATGATTGTGTGATTTTGTTTGAGTTATATAATAAAAAATTGGATATATGATATGGAAAGCGCATTTGGCAACTAACATGTGCATATTCCAACGCAGAGTTAAATTATGGTGTTAATTAAGAGCTGGCTGGCATGTACTGATGAGTAAATGAATTGTGGGTGGAGGCGATGTGAATTTATTGCACGTCACCTTTACCCCCCCTATTATCCGCCACCCTAATCAGGCTATTGTTCTATCTTGTTGTTGTGGTTATGCTCCGAAATTTTAGTAGGGAGGAACCGCTCGACCAACTCACGTTTTAAGGAATTCGATTACACGTATGTCATTTTGTGTCCATTCGTGACTCTGCTCTAGTTATGAAATGATTACTGGCTCAAGTGTATGGGTTTGTGTTTTCCTAAGTGTTGCAACTATGTGAAATTTGGGTTCTTGGAATGAAGAGTGGATGGTTCTTCCTGTAATAATTTTGAGTTCGTAGAGGTTATTGGTCTTCCTAGGTGATATCTCTTTGTTATCCCTCCTGGTTTAATTAGAGTATCCTTGTTGGTCTTGATGGGCTATCTTCACACTTTCGTATTGCTGAATCCAGTCTGCGGGATTTTATGGGGTTTAATGATTGAAGCGTTTGTGTCACCATGCATTGTACATTGGGGCATTGGGTTATTTTTCACCACCAAGGGTTGCGCAGTGAGTGATGTTGTTTCTTCTCGGCCCTGTCTTCACCTCCGTGTTGTGGTTGTTTGATCAAAGAGCACGAGGGTTATACCCTGCGTGCATTAACTAATCTTGCCAGACCGAACTAGAGACCTACCCTTCAGTTATGGCCCCTTGTCATGGATTTGTACCCGTCCACAAATGAGTCGTGGTTCTTCCTGTATGCACCATGGCCTCAGAGTTTTCACCATTACAAAGAGTGCCTCTGCTCTCCCTGTGTTGTCTATGAAACAAGCCTTAGCCCTCCAGTCTAAATATTGATAGAGGAGACCAGCCTAGCCTGTTTGTTTTACGACTTGGTTATGTTTGATTGGTCGTATAGTTGTCAACTTTTGAGCACATGCTTGACTAGTTGCTCACGGGACAATCGTGTTGGTTGGTATATAGTCGTTGACTCTGTTATAATATTGGAAAACCCCACATTGCCAATTGCACTTTCAAAGTACACAGTTACGCTCCTTGTGATAATAACTCAGTATTGTTAATAGAGAAGGCCTCTCCCCCGATTCGAATTGATGCGTGGGTATGTGTAATTGCCACATCTTGTTAGGTTGATTGATTTTTTAAGACAATGGCCAGTTGTTTGGTTGATACACAGTCACTGGTATTTACACTAATGATTATTTGGATGATTAGTTGGCATTGGTTACAACCCATGCATGTCGCATTGTGTGGATGGTGTTTTGCAAAATGAAATAAGAGTTGTGGTAACTATGGTTTTATTTGGGGCCAAATGACTATTGAACTGGATGACTGTAGAGAGTATATCCACTCTTATGCTTGTTTGATTGTATAATTCTGAGTTTGCACAGCATAGTCGATCACGGTGTGACTAAATCAAAGCAATATTATATTAAATCGATGTCTCAACATGATATGTTGATTTATTACTGTGACTGTGTGTTTGTTTTTGTTAGAGTGGAATTGTTGCATCACGGGTTTTTGTTGGTTGCTCGTTGTGTATAACATAGATGTCTTAGGTTCTCACACTCAGGGATACTCATAGAGTTTTTGAGCATATTTGTTGCAATCGATCACTTGTTAAAGTAGGCATGTTGTTGATGACAGTCGTGTTAGATTGGGCTTGCACAGTGATGGAGTTACACTTGTAGGATTGGATCATCACGTGCATAGATTATGTCAAAATGGTGACTGTGGGTTGTATGTTTAATTGTCAATTCAGGTTTTGGCAATTTGATCTTGATTATTGGGTGACTGCCTATATTTATTTAACGAATGTTATTGCATTCAAAATGAAAGACCCGATGGAAGTGATACGGTGACTTCATTATTGTTTTTGGAAATATGAATTGGAGTATATTTGTTGATTGAAGTAATGTATGGGCAGTGGTTGATTTTGATGGTTTACATATTGGAAATGGGTATTGTTCAAAAATTGTTATAAAACGCAAAGAATGTAAATGAAAGGAACAAAACCCCTTACAAACTGTGTGGAATACATATTGTCTTGTGGTGACATTGTGTTATATATTTGATTATGAACAGAGAACTAGTTAAATGCATAGAAATTGTTATTTGGTCAAATGATTGATGGTTGATACATCTCTTTTCGTAGAATGTTTTGTGGATCACTTAGTTAATTTCATGAACAATAACTATCTTTCTTCCCTTCCATGATTTCATTTTCCGCTAATTACAAATCCCATCACCATCCCATTTCATTTTTTCACTCCCTGTTCAGAGATTGATTACAGTGAAGAGAATTTTGGTGTTAAGGCAGTTGGAAGTGGCAGTGTCTTGTGTGGATTGCAGTGATGTTTTATTAGTTTGATTTTCAATTGATTGTTGTTATCATTGAGCAGTGACCATGTCTTTTCCCCCTCATTATTGCATATTTTCTCTCAATATAACCCTCTCACATATCCCAGAACACTTTTTCACCCCCTACTCATTAATTAACAGTAAAACAATTTGTATGGATTGGATTGCATGGGTCTGATACATTGTTGAGCCAAATATATTTTATATTTTTAAGAGTTGTCATGTATGGTTATTTAAAAGACTATTTGCTAATCGATCACGCATGCAGGATGAGTTTTTTCAGTCGAGGTAGCCATGGCCAAGGAAACACAGGTAGAGGTAATTGGAATCGAGGCCCAAGAAGGCCCAGGTTCTCCATACATTTTAACGTTGATTCACAAGAGTTTGGCCAATTGTTTCATGTCCAATTCTTCAATTGGATTGGGCAGGGAATAGTCCAACCTAGGCCTAAAAGGCCTCCTTTCCAAGCCCCGCAAGCACCCAGTATCCCTGTACCTCCTCATTTCTCACTACAACTCGAGGTCTCTGAAAATGATGGATGGCAAGAGATTGTCCACCCAACAGTCTCCCAACATCGTGGCTGGCCCAACATGTCTTTGCATGCTCCTCCGTCGGTTAACCCCATTGCCCAAGTTTCCCCTGACCACTCGCCAATGCAATCCTCCCATGCTAGCAAGAGATTGAAAATTGAGGCCCACCATGCCCTTGATAAAGTAAAATCCATTGTTTCCCCCTCCTCACCCTCCAATGGCTCTGACAAATCCATGTTTTCCTGAATTCATTTGAGGGACGATTGCTCCCACATGATCAGCGAGATTAGGCCTAAAGGCTCTACACAGCCAAAGACAAATTCAGGAAAATCAAGAGGTGACAGCAACAATCAAGGAAGGGTTGCATCACAGACTGGGAAATATGGATTTTGAGTTTTTTATTATATCTATTGTTTGATGACAGTTGACTTCAGGGATCTTTGGACAACATGTTTATTTTGGATACATGAGTATTATTTTTGAAATAATTTCAAATTTCATGAGTTTAAATTATCAAAAGTGAATATGTTGATGGGAGACACAAGGAGGTGTGTTTTGCTTAACTAATGGTTATGTTATGATTGTTATGATTGTTATGAACTAAAGGGAGTCACAAGGGGTCCCACCTACTAGTTATTATTTATTTATGACCCTTATTATAATTATTACTCTTCCCCCTAACTAAAGTTAGTTGAGTCTTTTAATTAACTTAACTAATGAATTGGTTCAACTTCTTCAACCAATTCTAATTTGTTAAAAGAAAAATGAAAGGGAGGAACAAGAGGAGGATGGAAGCATAAGCATACTAAGGTTTTCTCTTTGAGTTTATGTTGAGATAGTTTAGTTTTCATTCATTCATATATTCATCACAAGCCTAATTCTCTTTTATGATAGCAGGGTCTTATTGTAGATAGCAATATTCAGGGTTGAATCAAATCATTCAGGCACTTGTTTTTCAGAGGTGTTGATCTATCTTTGATAGTTTGTGTAGACTTGTTTGTTTGTGAATTAGTTTTCATGAATGATAAAGGCTATTGTGCAAGGTCGATTGGGCAGCAATATGTGGCAAGCTGATCCAGTTTTTAGAGTTCAATTTTGGTTTTCTGTCATAAGTCATTTTGTATGTTCCATCAGGGATGTCTAAGTTTGACTTTGGTCCAAGATTTATGTATGAGATTTTGTAAACAAAATGACTCTTTGGTGAATTGGAATGAAATAAAGGATTTCTTTATGTCTCATCTATCTTGATTATCATCTTGGTGTCTTTACTTCTATTCTTACATTATTTCAGCAACTGTTATATCCAACAAATTACATAAAAAGTGAATTTCCAACAAGCTTTTTGTTGATAAAAGACTAGCCTAAGCACTCGTGATTAATATTGTGAGTTAGGATGTTATTTTTGTTGGCTATAAACATAGCATGATATTCCCATCTACTTTTCTTTAGCCAAGTAAAGTCTGAAAATGCTTGAGTAAGATCATTTCATATCTTTTCCTCAATAGGTGGTAACTCATCATCAATCTTGGTTATCCATGCATCATCATCCTTAATTGAGCAGGGTAAATCTAGGACTATGAAAGGGTTGGGATCATTAGAGTAAGTGTTATTCTCAAAATCTGTGAACCAATTTAGTAAAGAGATAGAGGGGAATATTAGGGATGACTTGGTATGGTACAGTGATTTAGAAGGTTATCACAATGTGGGGAAGGAGTCTATTCAGTTATCAAAACAAGGTCAAGGTGTGGAAAATTGAAGAAATGAGCATTCATGTAGGTGAATGTTGGGAAACATAAAATGAGGTTTTTTAAGAGAAGAGGTAGAAGATTAGGTGAGTTCCTGGGGAGGACATCAAAATTCATCAAGTGATAGAAATGGAAAACCAAGTATTGATCGGGCCATTTTTTGGATGCCACTTGTCAAAGAAATCGCTCTAGGAGTGGAGGGAAGGGGAATGGTCACCTCTATTAGGTCCCCTCCTAGTTTTCTATTTGTTGGCAAGAGGACAAGTAGATTTCATCTTTAGGTATAAAGAGGATGCCCAAAATATTGTGGGATTACGTTGGGTCACTCACCATTATCATTGAAGAAGTGGAGTCCTTGCTTTGATTTGTACTTGGAGCAGTCACCATTACAACCAGTATGGGTGAAGCTACTAAGGTTTCCACTAGATTTATGGTCAATGGATGTGTTTAAATCTATAGGAAATAACATCAGAACATTTATGGAGGTAGATAACAAATACAAAACATCCAACACATGCACCATTTTTTATGTTCTATTTACAGTGTGTTGACGATTAAAATCATCAACGAAGTCTTCCTCGCAAAGGATTTCTAAAGCCTATTATTATAAAAACTAAATAATACTAGTAGGTGGGACCCCCTTAAATTATTGAAGATCAGCACTATTCATATTTGATGTTATGATGATGTTCAACATAGCTTATGTGGTTTGTGAGATCTTGTTTTTATTGGCTATAGTTTGAGGCTTATGAAATGTTGGTTCCTTAGGTTACTACGGCCTTTGTTATTCATTGATATCATTTCCACCTATTCTTATCGCACCTGCACAACAAACATGTTAGTGAAAACACATAAAAAGCAGTTTGAAGAAAAGCAAAATTACCATAACAAATGCAAAAGAAAAAGGATCTAATTCTGCAGTTTTACTATACCACATACAAACAATTGGAAGGAAATAGGGAACAATGCAACAGTTGCAAAGGGGAAGAATTCAAACTATCCTATATACTATACTACATGCATCAAATACTTAATGGTTATGATTAAACCCTACCTAGAAATTTAATGGCCATGCGATTTAATTGAGTTATGTGGTTGATATACATATGGTATATTTGGATGGATGGGATGTTGGTGGCTCATTTGACAAGGTAATGGGAGTTAATGGTTATGCCATTTTGTTTGAGTTATATAATGTGAAATGGGATATATGATGTGGATGGTGCATTTGGCAAGTAATAGATGCAGATTCCAACGCAGAGTTAAATTAATGGTGCTAATTAAAGGCTTGTTGGCATGTACAGATGAGTAAATGAATTGTGGGTGAAGGCGATGTGCATTTACTGCACGTCACCTTTACTCCTTCCATTAGCTGCCACCCTAGTCGGTCTATTGTTCGACCTTGATGCTTTGGTTATGCTCCGACTTCTTAGCAGAGAGGAACCGCTCGACTAGCTCTCGTTTTAAGGAATTCGATTACAGGTATGTCTTTTTTTGCCATTCATGAGTCTGCTCTGGTTATGAAATGATTAATGGCTCGGGTGTATTGGTTTTTGTTTTCCTTAAGTGTTGCAACTGTGTAAAATTGTGTTCTTGGAATGAAGCATTAATGGTTCTTTCTACAATAATATTGAATCCATAGAAATTATTGGTCATCCTGGGTGCTAGCTCTATGTTATCTTTGCTAGTTTAGTTGGAGGGTTTTTGTTGGTCTTGGGTCGGTTGGTTTTCCTCACGAGTTCACAACTATGTCAAATATATGGCTTTTATGGGTTTAATGGTTGGAGGCATTCTGCATCATTGTGTTTTGTTCACTTGGGCATTGGTTGATTTCACCACTAGGGGTCATGAAATGAGTTTCCAGTTCTTACTCGACCCTGTCTTCACCCTAGTGTTGTGTTTGTTTGATCGAAGAGAACAAGGGTTATACCCTGTGTGCGTTAAATAACATTTCCAAGCTGAATGAGAGCCTCACCTTCTGTTATGCCCCCCTGCCATGGATTTGTTATCTGTCACGAATGAGTCATGGTTCTTCATGTGTGTGCACCGTTGGCCTCAGATTTTTCACCATTACGAGGAGTTGGCTCTGTTCTCCCCATGTTGGCTACAGAGCAAACCCTTAACCCTCTAGTCTGGAGTTTTATAGAGAATATTGTCGGGCCTGTCAAGTTTACTATGGATTATTGTTGATTGAATGTATTGTCGATTAACTTGAATACACACTCGCCCAGTTGGTCATATGACAGTCGTATTGGTTTGGCATTTAGTTACTGCCTATGTTATAACAATGGTAAACCATGCATTATTAATTGCATAATTCAATGCACACAATCGCTCTCCTTATGTTTAATAACTCAATATTTTTAATTGAGAGGGTCGTTTCTCTGTTTTGAATTGATGCGTGGGTGTTCGTGGTTACCACAACTTGTTAGGTCAATTGATTTTTACGACAATGGTGAATTGGTTGGTTGATGCAAAGTCACTGGTATTTTTGCACTAAGGATTATTTGGATGTTTTAGGTGGCATTAGTTACAATCGCTTGATGTTTCTCACGCATACCACGTTGTGTGTGGTGTTTCTACACAATGAAATAGTGGTCATTGTAACTATTAGTTTCTTTTGGGGCCAATGGTTATTGCAACCAGGATGACTATGTGAACTACATCCACTGGATGATTATGATTGTCTGATTGTATAAGCCGAGTTGCACACAGCATAGTTGATTATAGTTTGACTAAATCGAAGCCATATTGTATTGGATTGATGGCTCATCACGATGAGTTGAGTTATTCCTGTGACTGTGTGTTTAGTTTTGTGAAATGGAAACGTTGCATCGTAGTGTTTTGGTGGCTGTGCTCTGTGTATAATATGGATAGCTTGGGTTTCACACTCAGGGATACCCACAGAGTTTTAAGCATGTTTTTTTTTTGCAATCGATCATTTGTTAAGAAAGGCATGTTGTCGATACCTCATCGTGTTGGATGGATGGCCCAGCTTTTTAAGTCACATTGAATTGGGTTTTTACAATGGAAAAATTACATTGCATGAGTGAATTACCCTGTGCATGACTTGTGTCAAAATGGTGGTTGTTGGTTGTCTGTTTAAATGATAATTCGGATTTTGCAATTTAATCTGGATTATTTGGTTTACTTCCTATATATGTTTAACGAATATCATTGCATTTAAATGACAGGCTCGATTGCAGTGATAGTGTGACTTCATTGTTAATTTTGGAAACATGACTTTGAGTACATTTGTTGATTGAAGTAATGTACGGGCAGTAGTTGATTTTGATGGTTAACAAAGTGGAATGGTTATTGTTTGAAAATTGTTATAAGATGCAAAGAAAGGAACAAAATCCCTTTACAGATTGTGTGGAATGCATATTGTCTTGTGATGGCACCGTGTTGGATATTTGATTATGAATAGCGGACTATTTAAATACACAGTAATGGTTATTTGGCCACAATGATTGTTGGTTGGTGCATCTCTTTTCACAGAATGTTTTATGGATCACTTGATTAATTTCATGAACAGTAATCGTTTTTCTTCTCTTCCATTATTTCATTTTCCATTAATTACAAATCCCATCACCTTCCAATATTCATTTTTTTCACTCCCTATTATGAGATTGATTACAGTCAAGAGAATTTCGGTGTTAAGGCAGTTGAAAGTGGCAGTGTCTTGTGTGGATTACAGTGATGTTTTATTGGTTTTCTTTACAGTTGATTGTTGTTGTCATTGAGTCGTAACCATGTTCTGTTCCCCCTCATGGTATCATGCTTCACTCAATACAAACCCCTCGCATATCCCAGAACCCTTTTCACCCCCTGCTCATTGATAAACTGTAAAACAATTTGTATGGATTGGATTGCATGAGTCTGATACATCGTTGAGCCAAATCTATTTCATATTTTAAGAGTTGTCATGTATGGTTATTTAAAAGACTATTTTCTAATCAATCACGCTTGCAAGAATGAGTTTTTTCAGTCGAGGAAGCCATGGTCAAGGAAACAGAGGTAGAGGGAATTGGAACCGAGGCCCAAGAAGGCCCAGGTTCTCCATACATTTTGATGTTGATTCACAAGAGCTTGGCCAATTGTTTCATAATGGATTTTTCAATTGGATTGGGAAGGGAGTAGTCCAACCTAGGCCTGAAAGGCCTCCTTTTCAAGCCCCTCAAGCCCCCGATATCCCCGTACCTCCTCATGTCTCATTGCAACCCGAGGTTCCTGAAAATGATGGATGACAAGAGATTGTCCACCCGACAGTCTCCCAACATCATGGCTGGCCCAAATTGTCCTTGCCTACTCCTCCACCTATTAACCCCATTGTCCAAGATGCCCCTGACCACTCACTAGCGAAATCCTCCGATGCTAGCAAGAGATTGAAAACTGAGGCCCACCATGCCCTTGATAAAGGAAAAACCATTGATGCCCCTTCCTCACACTCCAATGGCTCTGACAAATATGTATCTTCCTGGATGCATTTGAGGGACGATTGTTCCCACGTGATCAACGAGATTAGGCCTAAAGGCTCTGCACAGCCAAAGGCAAATTCGAGAAAATCAAGAGGTGACAGCAGCAATCAAGGAAGGGTTGCATCGCATACTGGGAAATATGGGTTTTGAGTTTTTATTTTTATCCATTGTTGATGACTGTTGACTTCAGGAAATTTTGGACAACATGTTTTATTTTGGATATATGAGTAATATTTTTGAAAATAATTTTAAATTTCATGAGCTAAATTTGCCAAAAGTGAGTATGTTGATGGGAGACATAAGGAGGTGTGTTTTACTTAACTAATGGTTATGTTATGATTGTTATGATTGTTATGAACTAAAGGGAGTCACAAGGGGTCCCGCCTACTAGTTATTATTTATTTACAACCTTTATTATAATTATTACTCTTCCCCCTAACTAAAATTAGTTGAGTCTTTTAATTAACTTAACTAATGAGTTGGTTCAACTACTTCAACCAATTCTAATTGTTTAAAAGCAAAAGGAAAGGGAGGAACAAGGGAGGATAGAAGTAGAAGCATACTAAGGTTTTCTCTTTGAGTTTACATTGAGATAGTTCATTTTTCATTCATTCATTATTCATCACAAGCCTAACTCTCTTTTGTGATAGCAAGGTCTCATTGTAGACAACAATATTCAGGGTTGAATCACATCATTCAGACACTTGTTTTTCAAAGGTGTTGATTTATCTTTGATAGTCCGTGTAGACTTGTCTGTTTGTGAATTAATTTTCATGACTGACAAAGGCTATTGTGTAGAGTCGAGTGGGTAGCAATCTGTGGCAAGTTGATCCAGCTTTTAGAGTTCAGTTTTGGTTTTCTGTTAGAGGTCCTTTTGTATGTTCCATCAGGGATGTCTAAGTTTGACTTTGGTCCAAAATTTTTGCATGAGATTTTGTAAAGAAATGACTCTTTGGTGCATTTGAATCAAATAAAGGATTGTTTTATGTCTCATTTGTCTTTATTATCATCTTGGTGACTTTTCTTCTATCTTTACATTTATTTCAGCAACTGATATGTTCAGAAAATTACATAAAAAGTAAATTTCCAACAAGCTTTTTTGTTGATAAAATACTAGCCTGAGCACTTGTAATTAATACTTGTGAGTTAGGATGTTATTTTTGTTGGCTATAAACATAGGGTGATATTCCCGTCTATTTTTCTTTAGCCAAGAAGAATCTGAAAATGCTTGAGTAAGATCATTTCATATCTTTTCCTCAACACAGTGGACTTGATAGAGGGATTGGAAGAGGATATAGTTATAGAGATATGGGACATGAAACACTATCAAGATTTATACTGTGTGGATATTTCATTCATATGTGCAAGATGCCACATTTATAGTCATGGTTAGTGAAAGTGTAATAAAGTTTACAAATAATGTTTGGGTTGGGAAAGGTAATGAAGTCTAAAGCTTGGTGAAGGAAGTGTCATTTGATTCATTAAAGGTTGAATTTGGATCAGTGGAAGGGAAAGATGATGAGGATTCCTCAAGTTTGAGGGAGTCAGCTCCGATAAAGGCAATAGACCTACAAGTAGTTATGTTAAAGCAACCACAATTAATGGATTAAACGGGGGAAGCACATGCTCTAGGTGATACATAAGTGAGTATGCAGGATATTTTGGCTCGATGGTCTAGAAGATATTGTCACAATCATCAAATAAGACTTAGAAATTACTTGGTTCGAGTAAGTCTTTTTATATTCCTTCAAACTGTGTTTTTCATGAAGGGAGAACTCACTCTATATATCCTGAACTTTGGCAAGAGTTAGGGGTTTACAAGGTCTATTCTCCATCGGGGAATAAAAAAGGAACATTGGGTAAAGGGGGGTTATGTATAATATCCCTATTTTGGAGGATCCAAAAGGGGGAGTAGCTACAGAGAATGAGATCGATAAATTTGTGGCCAATAAGGAAAATAGGGAGGTCTTATGGACCTCATTCCTACCACATCTATGGAGCTCCCTAAACTCTTTGATCATTCTAGATACCCATTGAGGTCAAGACAAACTACCCTAGACCTGTTAAAAGTAGGGACTAAAGGTGGATTAATCATGGAAGGTCAAACAAAGGATTTATACTCTAGAAGGGGTAGGAAGAAACATATATCCATGGTCCAAAACAAAGCCAAAAGGTAAATCCAACAAGTGAAGAGAAGACACTACAAGGGGCTCTTAGAGTAGGCCATGTCCTTATGAAGGATCACCCATGATTTTTATGTCACTCAATGCTAGGGGTTTGGGTAGCCCATGAAAAAAACATACCCTAAGGATATTGGTGGAGCTGCATGAGCTTAATGTGGTTTTGACTCAAGAAACCATGGGGGAAGGGATCAAGCTCTCAAGGAAAATGTCTATTTTTTTTAAGGAATGGACTTTTTTATATGTAGATTATGTAGGTAGGTTAGGGGGGTTGATTACTAGATGAAGGAAGAGATCTTTGAGGATAACTAATGATAATATATTTGAATTAGGTATTGGAGCTAAACTCACCTCTTTAGACATGGAGGAAGTTTTTTTTGTTGTCAATATTGATGGTCCTTATTAGGATGGAATGGCCTTGTAGGAGGGATCATTTTAAGTTTTAAACATTTGAAATGAAACAATGCATACAAATTCTTAAGAAAAATAGAAGGAACAACAATGACATACACACAATACATAGAGATTTACCCTAGAAACCCTTAATTGGGAAAACCAACAAAACTTAGAGTTGTTCCTCTATCTTCTTCATTATATTAAATTGAGTATACATAATACAATATTTAGGTTTTTTGTTGCATCCAAAAATTTAATCCATTAACCCGACAACCATAATTCCTTAATTGGGATTAGATTACAATGGGTCAAACAACCATTGGCTGGAAAACACAAAATAGGCCAAAAACGGACCAGAAACAACATAAAAAAAAAACAGAGGCCCTGCCCCCAAACCCCTGAGAAAGGGGGCCCTAGCCAACACACTAAATGCATACGAACAATGCATGGATTTAACCATGCAAATAATATAACACATTCCCAACACTTATTAGGTCAAGATTTTTTGAGGAGAAGGAATATTATCTCGAGTGGGGATTTGAATTTCACAATAAGTTCAAAAAATATCAAGGGAAGTGTTGCTAAAGTAGATCCCTTGGATAACTTTTTTATACATAAGTTGGAGGAGGTTGCACTAATGGATGTTACGCCCATCAAAATGGCTCTTACTCATAGGAACATGAGGATAGGGGAAGATAGGATGGCTAAGAGATTATATTGGTTTTTAATCTCAAAAACTCTTCTTACCGATCAAATTAGGATGAGAACATGGGTTGAGGTTGGTGGGGAATTAGATCAATTTCCAATTTGTATTCAGTTGGAAAAGGATGAATCCAAGCCTTCAAGTCAATTTAAGTTTTATTTTTTCTCGGCTTGAGGATGGAAACTTTGTCGGCTTGGTCAAAGATCAATGGAAACCCTTTGATGCCTCCCTAAAAGAATTACCTAGCATTCAATTTGCTTCTAATCTCAAGAAAAATTAAAGGGCCATATCAACTTGCGCATATGCTAAGCGAATGAAGGATGAGCAATGCATAACATCAATTGAAAGTCAAATTGTTGAATTTTATATTAAAGAGGCAAATGGTTTTATTGATGAGGATTCAAGAGAAAAACCGAGGGAACTAGAATAAAATAAGAGAAAAAATCTTGCAAATAAGAGGCACTATAGATGATAAAGAGTAGGGAAAGGGTGATGAGAACACAAAATATTTTCATAATTTTGCAAATTATAGTTTTTGCTAAAGTAGATCCCCTAGATAAAAAAATTATACATGAGTTGGAAGAGGTTGCACTAGTGGATGTTAAGCCCATCAAAATGGCTTCTACTAAGAGGAACATGAGGATAGGGGAAGATAGGGTGGCTAAGAGATTATATTGGTTTTTAATCTCAAATTCTCTTATGACTAGTCAATTTAGGATAAGAACACGGCTTGAGGTATGTGGGGAATTAGATCAATTGCCAATTTTTATTCAGTTGGCAAAGGAGGAATCTAAGCCTCCAAGTCAATTTAAGTTTAAATTTTTCTCGGCTTGAGGATGAATACTTTGTCACTTTGGTCAAAGCTAAATGGAAACCCTTTGATGCCTCCCTAAGAGAATCACCTAGCATTCAATCTACTTCTATTCTCAAGGAAATTAAAAGGGCCATATCAACTTGGGTGCTTGCTAAGTGAATGAAGGATGAGCAAGGAATAACATCAATTGAAAGCCAAATTGTTGAATTTTATACTAAAGAGGAAAATGATTTTGTTGATGAGGATTGAACAGAAAAAATGAGGGAACTAAAACAAAATAAGAGAAAAAATCTTGCAAATAAAGAGGCACTATAGATGTTAAAGAGTAGGGCAAGGGTGATGAGAACACAAAATATTTTCATAATTTTACAAATTATAGGAAAACATAAATATAATATGGGAAGTTCAAAGAGATGATGGATCTAACGCACAAAGTTTGAAGGTATTGTTGCTTCAAGAGTGGGTCATTTTGGGAATCCATATAAGGAGGAGGATAGAACAATCATTGCAGAGGTAGTTAAGATGACTTCTTGTTAAGGTAACAAATAAGAGATTGATCAAGAAATTTTTAAAGGAAGATTTGTGAGTGCTTCTTCATAGTTTTCAAAAGTACAAGAGGCTTAGTCCCATGGTTGGATAATGGAGCAGGTTTCTATGATTTGATAGAAGATGATCTCATTCAAGGATCACTCTCTGTGCTTTTAATTCTACTTTTATTGCATTGATCTAGAAGAAGGACAACCCAACCCTAGTTCATAACTATTTCTATGTGCAACTGTGTTTACACAATAATAACTAAAACTATTTCTTTAAGGGTTACAAAGATTCTTTCTGAGTCAATCTCAACTAAAGCATTGTGGGTTCCTTAAGTGTAAGTAAATCCATGATGCAATTGAGGTATCACAAGAAAGAAAGAATGCACGCTATAAAAACAAAGAAATTATCGGTCCTGGTTTTGAAGCTGGACCACTAGAAATTATCAGTCCTGGTTTTGAAGCTGGGCCACTACAAGGCATATGATTAGGAAAACTGGTCATATTTGAGGTTTTGGTTGATTCACGTTGCGTTTTGTGTTCATATTGTGAACGGCTGAAATAACGTAATGGATAAACTTTTTGGTACAATATTGTGTGAGTGCTCATTGAAAACCTCAACCAGTGAGTAAAATAATCCACTAATTTTAATTTGTAACACAGCTGTGGTGCAATGAATCATCGAGACATGGAATAAACTTTTTGGTACAAGATTGTGTGAGTTCTCATCGTAACCTAACACGGTGAGTAAAACAATAACATAAAGCTGTGGTAGTACAATGGCTTGCGAATGAATCATGGACACATGGAATAAACTTTTTGACTTTTTGGTCAGTGAGTGGAGGAGTAATCGAGTAAAGTTGTTGCTGAAATAAGGGAATAAACTTTCTGGTGCAAAGTAATAATCACAAACTTATTCTGATTGTTGTTCCACCTCCTGGATTTGGTTGGGGATCAACAATTGCTTCTCCTTTATATATTTCAACATCTCTTCGAATCCATTCCAAGTTACCATCTATTAACTTCCTCTTCCCCTCGGCATAAATACCCATATATCTGCCTCTTCTTGGCTTTGCTCCCAGCTTTTGTATTCGTATTCTGGTCTGTTTCCTCTGTTCAGTGTGCTCTGCTGCTTTTATATTCATATTCTGCTGTGATCTACTCTGCTCTCAGAAAGCAATGGATAGTGTGACGGGAACCGCAACTAACGATGATTGGCAACATAGCTATATCTGAGTGGAAGCTTGCTTTAAGTCAGATGAAAACAATGGATTCAAATTTTCCGAGTTCTCATCCTCGTGTTGATCAAGATTTGTATCAGCCATTGAAATGGAGTTATGATGGTTGGAGAGTTGGTAATCTGGAAAACGGTTTTGTATATTGTGCCATGTTTCATGAAGATGCATTAATTATTCAAGAGGAATTGGTGCACATGTGGATCGCAGAAGGTCTGGTTAAGAGCAAAGACGAGGACTATATATTGTGCACGGGGCACAGCTATGTAAAGTTCCTTGTAGATCGTTGCTTGTTACAGTTTAGAAGAGTTGTAGTTCAACTCGGAAGTGTAATTCAAGTTCATGATGTTTTTCGTGACATGGCAAGTTATATTGGAGAGAACCAAAAAACTGTGCACTGAGGGGCAAGGCTAATCCTTCAACATTTCCCCGACATCAGTGATGGCAGAAGAATATCAATTTGGGGCAATAATGGTATGGCTCTTTCTGCAAAGGAATTGAGATGTTCAAAATTGGCGACTCTAATTATAGGCAGAAATAAAGGAGAGTTTCGGGAGCTTTTATCCTCAACATTCCTTTAAGTTTAGAGTTTTGGACTTATCTGCTTCAAGGACCAAATCAATGCCGATATCATTGTAGCAGTTGTCACAACTTCGAGTTTCTCAATTTGAGTTGGACCAAAATTGAAGATGCAGTGAGTTAAAATCCTTACCGTTTCAAATAGAAGCGCTTCAGAATTTGAAGTATCTCAATCTTTTTAATTGTATTAATTAAAAGTGATTCCCACTGAGATTAGATTATTTTCAAACTGTAAGATTGTTTCTGAGAAGAAACAAATATGAATTTAGAGGAAATACATGGATACCATTGAGTTTTCAGTGAAATGCCCAACATCTGCAAGCTTTTTTCTGTATCATTTAACTTTCAGATATTATTTTTTGTTTCCATGAGATTTTTTTTGAAATTACAAATGATTTATTATATCAAGTATTTTTAATAATAAACCTTTTTTTAGATAAGAGAGTTTTCAGAATAAATCACTTTTTAAAACATTAAATTCTGGACATTATAATATTAAATGCGATTCTTCACATAGAATCATTTTATTATTGAAAAGATATATTCACTAACCTTTGCCAAAACAAATTAACAGAAAAACCCTGCAAAATCAAATTTACAGTACTAATTTAATAAGTTAAGCTGGTCATATGTGGCTATTCATCTTCATGTCTTAATCGTTGCAGTCTTGTCATCAGTATCACACAGACATGTTCAGCAGCAGCATTAAGAACCCCTCAAAACTCCTGTCTGAAATACTAAAGCAACAAATTCACTGCACGTTTACAAGCATTTCAATCATCTCAAATGTTCCAAACAGAATCGGGAGAGGTGGATAATTTACGCCGAAATGGAAACTCTTTGCACGTTGTTATAGTGATCAGTTATCTTTAAACACTCACAAAACATCCACATGTCTATTATGCTAATATGAATTTAGCACTTTAATTGATTTTGAACCAACAGCATCATAAAGATTCATTGTGACAATCTGGATAGTGTCCATGTCCTTGCATTTGACTATAATTTTATTGTCAAAGCTCAATCTCAATCTTCAGATTGTCCAATTCAACGGACTGGCATGCACCACCACTCACCTTTTCACATCATCGTTTTGCATATAACCTTGGTTGCTCCACTGTAGCTGTTGTTGCACCTGCTCATGCACTTCCTTCATATGCTTGGCAAATGGCTTTGCATTTACATTCATCTTGCTTGCTTCAAGCAATCTTGCAAAATTAGTCACTCCTCTGGGCAATCTCCTATTCACAATATAGAATATAGAAAGGACTCTTTCCTGTAGACTCGTTCACTGAATTGCTGTACGCAAATTCAGCATGCGCTAACACCAAATCCCACTATCAGAGTCTCTCTCCAACCAAACATCTGACTAGATTTCCAAGGCTTCTTTTAACTACCTTGGTTTTTCCATTAGTCTATGGATGATATGAAAAATTGAACTGCAATTTTGTGTCAAGTTTCTTCCACAAGGCCATCCAAAAATGACCAAGTTTGAAGTTATGCTTCTTAACAAAAACATGTAAACCAACAATTTAAAAAAAAAAAAAAAACTATGTTCTTTACATCACTAGTTTTCTTACATGAAATGAAATGTGTCATTTTAGAAAATCTATCAACAATTACGCAGATAAAATCATTCCCTTGTTGGTTTCTTCCCATGGCACTTCTAATATTGGCAATGGTGTGTACAATCTAACATTCTGACTTCGCTCTTTGGCATGTTGACAAATCCTACAGCTCTCAACCCACTTCTTCACATCTTGGCAATCCTACGCCAATAGTAGAATTCTTCAACTAATGCACAGGCGTTATCCATGCCAAAGTGTCCTCTCAAGTTTCCATTGTGCATCTTTCAGACAACTTTTTTTCTCATTGACCCTCTTGGAATATATAGCTATTGTTTCTAAACAATAATCCTTCTTTGATAAATTACTCCAAGAATGGCCTTCCATCCCCATCGTTATAGCAATCAATAATGTTGTATTTTGCCCAATGCATCAACAACCCTATTTTGATCTCCCAAACCTATGCTTTAGCATAAATGTGTAACTTTGTAAGAATTCCATCAACTTCATGTGTCATCGATTTAACTTTTTCTGGGTTTTTTGTACTCAATGATAAGTGTAAAGCACAAAATCCTTGGGTAGCAAGTAATTCTTCCACTTCTTCAATGCTTGTATGATGGGAGAACTCTTAACTTTGAGCATACATAGACTACTTTTTCTTTGCATTATCCAACGTCTCATTGAAGAATGCAATTGGCTTGCCCTCTTGACTAAGCACTGTTCCAATCATTGTCTAGCCAATCATTGTCTAGCAGGCATAACAATCTACTTGGAACACTTTTCAAAACTCAAGAAAGCCAACATTGACTTTTCAATGACTTTTTTCAATAATTCAAATCCTTTTTGCACTACTACATTCCATTGAATCTCTCTTTTTCTCCTGCATGTTGTTATGTTGTTAATGGTGCACATATGCCACTAAAACTCTAGATAAACTTCGAATAGAGGCTAGCTAATGCACCCCTAAGTGGCATGCCCCAACAACAACCACCAAGGCTGCCAAAACTAAATTCAAAGAAAGCACACAGCTAACAACTTAGAAGCACACATAATTAAAGACACAAGCACAGACAAGGAAGACTAAATATGCACAATTAACACTTCAATTAAACTGCAGATTTATGAAATTACATAATTAATGTCTTAATAGGCTTCTATTGTTGAAAACAACTATTGGGATTAAAACCCTTACTTCAAATACTAAATGAAATTACATAATTAATGTCTTAATAGGCTTCTATTGTTGGGATTAAAACCCTTACTTCAAATACTAAATGAAATTACATAATTAATGTCTTAATAGGCTTCTATTGTTGAAAACAACTATTGGGATTAAAACCCTTACTTCAAATACTAAATACAAATGCCTATTGGTCTAAGTCTTAGCGAGGCTTACTACAAGCCACACATGGTTCACTTTCAAGATAATAACCATCAAACTCTACCAAACTTTTGAACGTGTTGTATATATTTAACAATTAGGATGGTTTGCCAAGAGCTCATTTTTTAAATGGGGCATATAAAAAATGCACTTAATTACATCTTCAGTCTGTGGTTCCTATATCAATCCAGCCTCATGAGAGTTAGCATTGTGTTTAGGAGTCCCCTTTCCCAAAAACCAAGTAAGAAGTGCTAAATATTCGGCAACATTCTGACCATTTCTGTAACAGTGACGTAAGCAAAAGCCCCATGGAGTGAGTGCTTCCATGATACCAAGCGCCCAGGAGGACAGACTTGGCTTCAACCCGTATTGGCATTGAATTCCATTTCAACAAGAATGAATCAACAAACTTAATAGCTTACTATCATCAGACGCCAATCGTTCCACTACTTGGTGCATGTCTAGAAAAGGCTTATCAGCGTTAGTATCACCTCATTCGTCACCCTTTTTTTCTCCTTGATATAAGACGACTACGATATTGATTTAGTAAAGGCTGAAAATACATTTGCAGCTTTTGCTATTTCAAGAGAGAGCCCAAGGTCTTTTCCCATGTAAAAGATTAGAGTGAGCAGTTTCAAAGTCTGAAGAACAAATTCTTCACCAAAAGAAAAATCTCATTAAGCAACAATTGTGACACATCAATA
>ML794541.1:231221-253618 GCA_009831015.1 Picea engelmannii
GCTTACAAGAGAACTTTTGAAAAATATAGGATAAACATGGCATACAGTCCTAGGATATGGTGCTTTATCAGTCCAATCTAAGTCTTTCGAATCTGTAGTTTTGGGGACTTGCTAAAACTTTGTTAGGATTTTAGTTTATGAGACTGATTTGTAAAATTATTGGATATATCAGATTTCATAGAACTCAAAAACAGCATTTCTGAACTTTAGAAATAATTTATGAGTCTGGAAAGCATCTTCATTTTCTTACCCCAATCTAAAGGTCCATGAACAACTACGAGAAGCTCCCACAATAGTTCACTAATAGAACTACTCACTCAAACAAGATTTGTGGCAGGCAAGTTTTTTGGACGGTGAACTGGAAATATGCTTATCAGTTTTCATAGTTAAGTTGACTCCACTTTCCCGAAGTTTCTGTCATCCATGCTCTTTGAACCTGAAAGTGTTGAAGCAAACTTACTTGCAACTTTTTTTATACATTTTCTAAGGGGAAATACTTGTGGAGTCTTCTTTGTATCTTAATCAACGTGGAGACATATCGACATCAAATCTTTCTTTGTTTCCATATCCTTAGATTAACTATTTAGAAAATTTGAGGCAACTGATTCTAATTGTTGATGCTACTTGGCCTTCAATGGACTCGTTCTCCTGGGAAAAGATCAGTCTTCTTGTGATTTGGGTGGGTAGAATTTTACCTTTTCAACCATCCAACTACCTACATTCATGTCTGTCTCTGGCTGTTTCTGAGGGACTTCAAGGAGTCTCTTCAAAAGCTTTGCCTTAAAACCTGCAAGTTTAAATAGTGTTTCATCCCGGCCATCTATGTCCTCTCGTGCAGATCCACTTCCTCCAATCAAGTCACCAATATTCCTTGTTTTCATCCTTCTTGGTTGGTTTCCCTCTCAGCGGCATTTTAGAATCCCTTAAGAGCTACTATAGCGCACTTTCTTGACACCTAGATTACTCTATCGATGAGTAAGACCTCGAGCGGGTACAGACGTTGGAAAGCCCTAATTATCCAAAGATGCAGTTTGAATGCCTAAAGTCTCTAAATCTTACCAAAATATACAAGTTCTTGAACAAGGATAGCATATGCTTGTGCACAAGCTACGGTGATCTCAAGGTCGCATTCAATAGGGGGAGATTCAACAAAACTCTTAATAATTGAAAGGAACTTTGAGGGATCCAATGAATAAATGGCATGGGAAATCTCTATATAATTATCCATAATTGCACCCTAAAGCATTCCACTGTTGGCTATACCTTTGTGTCCAGCTCCTTCAGACGGATGAGAACAATTTATTCAGAACTTCAATCACTTGGACAGTCATCCAATGCATTGCGTAAAGCCTTAGCACTTGTCTGGGTTGCATTAGTAGCACCAATAAGTGGCATAACCTAAAAATGACACTAACAAATACTCTGAATTGGGTTTTTCCTGCCCACTCAAAATAGAAGGGAAATTGGCATTTTTAACCAGATGTTCAATAAAAATTGTTTTGTGGATTGATGGAATTGTAAATATTGGATTAATTAACATTATATAATCAAGTTGCAGTTGGGGTATTTGAATGTGTTGAATCCATTTTTAGTAAAAATAATAATTTTATCCATCCAAAATTGTAATTTTGGTGAATATTGCCTAACTAAATTCAAATGATAGTTCAAAGGAAAAAAAAAAATATTAAAATATTTAACTTATTTTAAAGAAATTATCATTTCAAAAGATGTTTTTTGTTTTCTGTATTAGAGGACCTTTTGTAATGGTGTTTTTTTAAGTTTGTGGTAAAGGAGAAGTGGATGAACATTCTTTGATTCTTTTCTCCTTTACTTCCCACACATCAAATGCTTCTTTATTTCCTTTTGGGTGCACTATGTCCTGCAAAATAGAAACATCTAGTTCCTAATCAAGACCTATTTAATCAAAGGTGCATTTCTCATCAACAATGCTTGAATCTATTGTTGGTATAAACTTTTTTCTACAAACGGTTTTTCAATGTTACTGGCTTATAGTTTACCTTGAACTTTCTTTGTTAGTTCCACTTCATCCTATGAAATAGCAAGGGCATCAACACACGATTCAACCTCTAGGTCGTGTTGTACATTAGAAGGTTGGCCCCCAAGTTCTCGTTCTAGCCCTTTATGATATATGGGAAAGAATGGGGACTTTAACCACGTGGTATGTTGTTGTATGGAGTTCAATGACACAAGTATTATGTTGGAGATTGGGCTCATAATTGTTTTGAAAATATTATTGGTCAAGGAGTGAGTTAGTGAGTGCATAAACATAATTTTTTTGACGAGGTTAGTTTTTTCGGGTGAAACAAAGTTCTCTCTTGACTCACTTATTTTTTCAAATTTCCAATGTTTTAGGTGTTTTAAAATGGGCCAAAGTTCCAAGATCAAAGTTCTCATCAACCAAGAGGGACTATAACCTCTGCTAACATTCCTACCAGATTCAAGGAAGAATTTATTTTGGAAAGGAGTTGATTATGTCGATAAGAATATGATAAGGAAAGGTCATTTATGTGCTCAACCAATGTTTCAATTCAGTCTTAGAAGAGGACACAACACCCAAAAATCAAAACATGCTCTTTGAGGGTTGAGGAAATGTTAAGTATTGTTGCCTCAACAAAGGGAGGGTGAGGAAATGTCAAGTGTGGCTCGTCTAAATTGTTAGGATATTTAGACACTTAGGAGTTAGTTAAGATCTAATTGGTCTAATGTGTCGTTAGGTAAAAGTGTGTTTCTTAGTGTGTTTCTTTAGTATGCATTTGTAGTTAGAAAATCCAACGGTCACGATATGTTCCTAACATAGAGTGATCTGACGGTTCATATTCTCCTCGATCTTAACGGTCATTGATCTATGGTTTAACACCCCATGATCTCTATTTAAAGAGCATGTAGGGTAATTTATCGATGATCGATTGTGAGAAAATCTCCTGTAAACTCTCTCTGTAATATTTTTCTTTTGCATTAATAAACTGCTCCAAGTGGCCTCATTGGCTGGGGTCATGGATGTTTCCCCGTAGGGGTTTTACCACGTCAAAACATCAGTGTGTTGATATTTGATCTGGTTGTGTGAGTGGTTACTAAAGGTGTCCATCCTCTATTGGAATACATGTGTTGTCGAACATGGTATCATAGCTTGTTTGAAGACTCGCTCTTGTTGTAGATTGAGATCGTGAAGCCGAGTTGTCTCATCTCCATTTTATGTTATTTCCGTACATTTATGGGATGAGAGGAATATTCCATTGCGTCTGGAGCACTCGTTTCAGTTAGGAACACTTTTTTTCACTCGAAAAGGTTTTTGTTTGCCCAAGATACGACCATTTCAGTAAGATTCGGAGGTATAAAGCTTGAATACGCCATTTTTAAATTTTTGCAGAGTATTATTTTTGTTTTATTTTGGTTTTATCTTATTTGTTTCCGGGTTGCTACTATTTTAGATCTACATATTCTATTTTCCCCATGACCTGTGCGATCTCGAAACGGATAAGAAAATGTGCATTTTTCGGGTAAGCTAACCGAGATCTAACCCTTGTTGTCATCGATAAGAAAAAAAAAATTCTTGTGTGAAAAGAGTTTTGCTAAACAATACAATATGTTTTGCTAGTCCATTTGGTTAAAAATTGTCTTATTAAGTCAGAGGTCTTGAGTTCAAGTCTCTATTTTTGTTACTTTTTTTCTTTAAGTTCATGCTCAATTATAAAGTGTATTTCACTTCAAGCATAAAAGTGAATCACCATAAATAGCTTTAATATTTTATTTTAGAGTTATTTATTTTACATGCAACTTTTCTTTCAAAAAGCAACTTCATTGTAAAAGTGTTCCTCACTTCTTTTTATAAAAGTGGGTCACTTCATAAAACAACTTACACCACCATGTGCTCCTTTGGTTATTGTTTATGTTTGATTTTAAAAGGGCATAACTTTCACATTTGAAGTATGTTTTTAGTGTTGTTTTTTTTAAACCGCCTAATTTTTCAAGATCTTTCCATCTAGATCATCAGTTTCAGTTTTTAAATCCATATTATCTACATATTTAATATGGTTTCTTCCAGTAATCTTTTGCATACCAGCACCAACTACTTCCAATGGAAATCTCATATGGAGGATTTATTAAGAAGTGAAGGCTTGTACCAGATTACCTTGAGAAAGGAAAAAGAACCCACTGATGTTGATAAGAAAATCAACTGGGCTAATAGAAGTGACGAAGCACGTGGACTAATTGGAATGCCCATCTTTTCTGATTTAAGGTTCCACTTAAAGAAATTGATGACCCTGATGAAGCTTGGGAAAAGATCGAATCTGTATTTGGTAAACTCAATATTATTCGAGCACAACAATTAGAAAATCAAGTAATGACTTTAAGTCCAAGTGATTTTTCTTGCATTGGAGACTATCTATCTAAGTTTAAAACACTCAAAATTTTATGTGAAGAATGTGAGATAAAGATGGAGGAAGAGTGTTACATCTATCTTATTCTTTCTAAGCTAGGTAGTGCACATTTTGTGTTTGTATCTACCTTTTATGCCATGAGAGAGTCTCTAGGGAAAGCTTATCAAAACCCCACTATTGAGTCATTTTGTGTTGTTTTGATTAGAGAGGAAGATAAGCTTGTACAACTTGGAGTGATCAGCACTGCAGGTACCTCCAACAAAGTCTTAGTCGCCCAACAGAAAGATAAACCCAAGAATACCAAGAAGCAACATCCTCACTACAACAACAAGCAACATAAGGGTCCCAAACCCACTCAAACAAATTCATCTCCTAATGATGACAAAGGAGCAAAATATAAAAATAAGAACACAGACAAAACTTGCAACTTTTGCGATAAAGATGGTCATGATGAGTCCAAATGTTTCAAGAAGATGGCAACTTTAGAAGCAGCAATGAAGAAGCACAACATCAACATTGATTCTACTTCTTCTTCTTCTTCTCATGGACATGCACTTTCTGCTTTTGGTTTCTCCTTCAATACAACTTCTACTTCTTCTTATGATGAGTGGCTTATCGATTCTGGAGCATCTTATCATATGGCTAAGGATAAAGACATATTTTCTGCTCTAAATGAATGTAACACCAAGAAAATATTTGTTGGTGATGATATATCTCTTAGTGTTGTGGGATATGTAACAGTTCAAGTAGATAATGGTCATTTCAATGATGTATTATGTGTTCCAAGTCTTTCTTGCAACCTTCTATCAGTATATCAAATCACTCATTCAAGTGAAGGTAAAACCATAGAGTTTTCACCTCAGCAAGTTGTAATCAATGATCTAAAAGATCCTAAGCATGTTCTTGCAACTGGAATTGTTGATGATATTACCAGGTTGTACAAGTTTGACAACTTTGGGTCATCATATTTTGTTTCTCATAACGATGACTTGAACAAACTTTGGCATGAACGGTTTGGTCATCTAAACTATAGCTCATTGCAACAACTATGTAATCAACAGATGGTGACTGGACTTCCTCCTGTTTCATGCAGATATGGTGTTTGTGCCGGTTCTGTTCTAGGCAAACATCATCGAGACATTTTTAACAAACGTGCCTCTTGGCATGCCTCGGGGCCTTTGCAGCTTGTTCATAGTGATTTGTGTGGTCCACTTTCTACTCCTTCTTTTTTTGGGTGCAAGCATTTCTTAAATTTCATTGATGACTTTTTCAGACGTACTTGGGTTTACTTTTTAAAACTTAAGAGTGAAGTTTTTGACAAGTTTTTGGCCTACAAGGCCCTTGTAGAAAAGCAATTTGGGCATCAAATTCAAAGGTTAAGAACATATAATGGAGGCGAATATGTGAACACTAATTTTACAAGTTACTGCACTACACAGGGAATCCAAATGAAACACACTGTTCCATATACACCGCAACAAAATGGTGGTGTTGAGAGAATGAACCGCACATTAAAAGAAATGGCTAATTGTATGATCCAATCTAAGGGATTAAATCTAAAGTATTGGATGGAAGCCATCAACTGTACAAATTATATAGTAAATCGCACTCCTACAAAGGCTCTTAAAAGTATAACCCCGAAAGAAGCTTGGACTAAAATTAAACCAGATGTAAGTCACTTCTGTGTATTTGGAAATATAGCATGGGCTCACATTCCTGATGAGAAAATGAAAGCATTGTAGCCTAAAAGTGAAAATGTATATTTGTTGGTTATTCTGAAGATGCCAAAGGTTACAGACTTCTTCAACTACATTGAAATGAAATTATTATTAGAAGAGATGTTAAATTTGATGACAATCTCTTGGCCTGCAAGCCTAATTCGACGATTGTTCCTTCTTTGGCCTACAAGCCATCTTCGCAGTTTGTGTCTTCTTATATTCATATTCTGGTTTCTTCTTCAAATGATGACAATGAGGATGACAATCCACCTTCGCCTGCTCACCTTCCTCCAGATGAGTCCTTTGAACCTAAATCAACACCATCTCCACCGCTTCCTAGATGAGTCTGTTCAACACGAGAAGCAATTGGTGATCTTGTCGGTGATCCTTCATATCAGCGTCAAACACGTTCACAGTTCCAGCGAGCCTCTTCTCTTTTGGATCAAGTTTCAGAGACTCATGATCCATAGACATTTGCATAAGCTTTAGGTCATCCAAATTGGGATACAACAATGAATGAAGAGCATCATTCTTTAATGGAAAACGATACTTGGGATCTTGTACCTCTTTCAAAAGGAAGAAAACTTGACAGATGTAAATGGGTCTACAGAACTAAGTATCCATCAGATGGAAGTGTTGAAAGACACAAGGCTCGGTTAGTTGCCAAAGGATTTTCCCAAGTTGAAGGAATTGACTATAATGAAACCTTTGCCCCTGTAGCCAAAATGAATTCCATCCGCCTTGTTCTTTCCCTTGTTTCCTCACATAAATGAGAGGTCCATCAGATGGATGTTAAATCCTCCTTCTTGCATGCAAATTTTCAAAAATAAACTTACATGGAACAACCTCCTGGCTATGTCCAGAATGACTCTAGCCTTGTTTGTCACCTTAAGAAATATCTTTATGGTCTTAAGCAAGCTCCCTGAGCTTGGTATGCCAAATGGGCAACTTTCTTATTGACATCAAATTCTCTATATTCCATTTGGATCCTAATGTATATAACAAGAAAGTAGGAATCCATCTCATCATCCTTGTCCCTTATGTTGATGACCTTATCCTTACTGTTAGTGACTCAAAAATTTTAAAACATGTAAAAACTAGCCTTAAGAAGAAATTTGAAATGACAAACTTAGGCTTTTTGCACTATTTCCCTGGCCTCCAAGTTTTGCAAACCAATGAAGGATTTTTTCTTTCCCAGTCTAAGTATGTTTGTGACCTTCTTCGTCGCTTTCACATGGACGATTGTAAACCAACCCCTTCTTCCTTCCAGTCTGGAGTCAAGCTTACTCCCACCTGTACTTCTCCCGAAGTTGATACCACCTTGTATCGTCAGTTAATTGGTAACCTTTTATACTTGACTCATACTCGTCTTGATCTTTCCTTTGTTGTTGGTCCTATTGCCCGGTATATGCAAACACCCCATGAAAGCCATTAGAAAACAACTAGAAGGATACTTTGCTATGTCTGTGGTACAGTTCAGGGGTGACTCCTTTATTGGTTGGTTTCATTGATTCAGATTGGGTCGGAGACCCTAATGATGGGAAGTCTACTACAGGTTATATTTTCAGCCTTGGTTCAGGACTTGTCACTTGGGCCTGTAAGAAACAACAGGCTATTGCACTCTCTTCAGCAGAAGCATAGTACCGAGCGATGATAATGCAAGTCAAGAAGCCTTGTGGCTTCAGTAGATCCTTTCATAGCTTGCATTCCAACAGCAACATCCAACCAGCCTATGGTGCGACAATCAGAGTTCCATCAAGCTCGCCAAAGACTCAATTCAACATCAGCGCAACAAACATGTTGAGCTACACATGTGCTTCATCAGAAACCTCATTCATGATCAAGTTATTGAAGTGCTCTTTTTCCCTACAGAAGATGAAGTTGCAGACATTTTCACAAAGTCTCTTACAGAAGCGAAGTTTTCCAAACTTCGATCTATGTTAGGAGTTCAAGAAGTTGTCATCAAGGGGGGATAGGCTCTAATGCCTCCTTCCTTCTCCTATTGTGTCAATATTGTAAATCCTTCAATCCTATCCCAAGTTGTTCTTAAGGGGGGATGTTAGGATATTTAGACACTTAGGAGTTAGTTAAGCTTTACTTGGTCTAATGTGTCGTTAGGTAAAAGTGTGTTTCTTTAGTATGCATTAGTATGCATTTGTAGTTAGGAAATCCGACGGTCACAATATGTTCTCGACATAGAGTGATCTGAAAGTTCATATTCTCCTTGATCTTAACAACCATTGATCTGTGGCTTAACACCCGATTGGTCCATGAACTCTATTTAAATAGCATGGAGGGTCATTTGTCGATGATCGATTGTGAGAAACTCTCTTGTAAAATCTCTCTGTAATCTTTTTCTTTTTCATTAATAAACTGCTCCAAGTGGTCGCGTTGGATGGGGTCGTGGATGTTTCCCTGTAGGGGTTTTACCACGTCAAAACATTGGTGTGTTGATCTTTGATCTGGTTGTGTGAGTGGTTACTGAAGGTGTTCGTCCTCTATTGGAATACTTGTGTTGTCAAACATGAACTTATTAACTTACTCCCTTGGTCAATGACGATGTGTTGAAGTCTCCATCGTTGACGTAGCATATAATCTCCTATATTTTGTTCTTCGTGAAAATAAATTTTGTCATGGTTTTCCTTCCTATATGTTCAATGCATGTGACCTCCATCCATTTAGTGCACACTTAAAGAACCACGACCATCTCAAAAAATATCTAACTATAAATGATTTATTCAACATGACAAACATCACATGTTCAAATCCCGCACCCAAATTACTAAAAACAAAGATATACATAATACACTTTGCAATTTTTAAACACAATATTTTTGTCCAAAATTTTCAAGAATACAGGTCTGGTAGACAATTTGACATTGCCAGGCCATTTTAGCATGCTATTGTTTGGTGATTTGAGTTGTCATTTAAATTTCCATATGTTTTTTTTAATGGATATTTTACTCTTGTAAAGATTGTTGGGACCTAAATAAGTCTAATGGATATTTGTCTCTTGTAAATATTGTTGGGACCTAAACAAGTCTTGCACTTCAACATGATTTCTCCAAATCATCAATAAAAATCCAAACTAGAGGCACCAAAAGTCTCTCTTCCACCCTGTAATGGCCTTAAATTGGAAGTTGTCCCTATTTTACAATGAATTCCCAATCTTTTGTGCTAAAACCTATTTTTCCAATCCATCATGGTGCGAAACCCCCAAATTTCCAATAGTGGACTATGTGGGGTTTGGGAGAATGAAAGGATTAAATGTTTATTTTCATTTGTTTTTTTGGTTTAGTTTGTTTATGTTATAAGTTTATTATTATATATAATATTACTTGTATGTTTGTAATCAATCAAAGCTCACTCAATGTCCTTTAAGTTAGCTAGCTCCAAGGGTTAGCTCAATTGGTTAAACCATCTTCCCAAGGCATGTTGTCGATGGGGATGCCATAGGCCATAGGTTCAAATTCCATTGTTTTGGGTGTCTTAAAATGAGCCAAAACCACTAGGAGTAAAGTTCCCATCAGTCAAGAGGAACTATAACTTATCCTAATATTCCTACCAAATTTGGGGAAGAATTACCATCAGAAAGGAGTTGATTATGTCGATAAGAATATGATAAGGAGAGCACATTTATGCACTCGACCAATGTTTCAAATCAGCCTTAAAAGATGACACAACACTTGAAAATGAAAACACACTCTTTGATGGGTGAGAAAATGTTAAGTGTGGCTCACCTCAACAAAGGGAGGTGTTGTGCTAACAACAACACCTTCCCCTTATTTCTTCACTTCGCTTCTGAAATCATTGCTCTAAGAGAAGAAATTGCCCCCCCCTTTTTAACTTTTATTGATACTATAAACTTTTGAAACTCTTACTTGTCAAATTTCTCAGTCTTGCACTTCACTAAGTTGTTTTCGAGACTCAAACTTTGCTTCCTTGTGCATCATACTTGATCATTCATAAGAACAAAGTTTTTTGTGTCAATAGAGTATCCACTTTTCTTGCCGACACGGAGCATATCGGCATAACATCTACGTCTTGGGTAGATGTATCGGTGCTCCAAGACTTTCTTTCCTTCTTCCATACTTTGGCAAAATTTTGATTTTTTTCGTCGGTGAACCAACAATTTTACATCTTTTCACTTTGTCGATGTATCGGTGAAGGATTCTCATCCCTTTCCAATACACCGGTGCAACTTTATTTTTTCCATTAACATATTGGTGCTCTGAAATCTTTATCTTTCATCAACACATCAACGAAAGATCTCCATCTTTTGTTAACACATAGACGGAAGATCCTCATCTTTTGTTGATGAACCAGTGAGAGATTCTCATCTCCCAACGACATGGAAAAGCTTCAGGATCTCTTCATCTCACCTATACACAAGCAAGTGCTTTCTTCCCTTCATATCGACAAAAGTTCGTCTTTGCCCGCAGACACACCGACAACCCTAAGATTCTCCCCATCTATTGACACAATAGCGCCATAAGGTCTTGCCTCCCTACCAATGTATCAGAAAAATATTTGTATTCCCCGTCGACGCATCAAAAGGGAAAATCCTTTCCCTCGTCGACATATCAGCAAAAGATTTTGATGTCTCATCAATACACTGGTGGGGAAAAGTCTTCCCCTTATCAATATACCAACAGAGCCCACCATTCACAAAGGCACTTGTACAGAAAATGACATGGTGTGACGTAAGTTGTGTACGACCCATTTTTTGGTTTTCATTCCAATTTTCACCTTTTTAACCCCAAAACCCATGTTTCAACACCATTTTACATCATTTCTTCACCAAAAGGATGCATTAGCCTTGTCAAAGAGGACATTGATGCACAAGTTATCACCCATTTTGAAATCTCATCTAGTTACAGTGCACTCAAACAAAAGTACGTCCAAACCTTTATTTTTTTTTGTTGGTGGAACCGATAACTAGGTCGGGCTCGTACTCACGTGATACGGGGTTGGTTCCAAACGCTACCACTATAACTTTCAAGTGTGCCCACGCTGCCCCTTACATGACATACAAGGTAATCCTAGGTTTTGATACAGTGACCTCACGTAACAAAGTGCCTTAGCATTACACTCCATCACCAACTAATCTACACCCTAGGGGCATGCCCAAAACTCTGTTATGATTATGCAAAAATCCATTTAGTTGCAAATCATTTGTTTAAAAATGAATCCCAGTAATAGCCACCCCATAACATCCATTCTATTTTCCGTTAGGGTCATGTAACAAAAGACGTAGTCTAATTGTTCTACAAAATGGCTTTTTTCGTTGGAATCTGGCAACATAAATCTGCATGGAATTACTATTTTTTGTTGTTTAAAATCCATTTATGAATGAAAAAATGGAATCGGCATGGTGAAAAACCCATGGGGCACTCGATTTATATAGAAATAATCACTCAAACCTGTGGATCTAACAATTTATTGTCGTATTTCCGGGAAAATGTCCCCAAAAAATATCGTCATAGAAGAGTCATTTCGTGAAACGTTTAGACTACGGAAAAAAAATCACAGTTCTCACCTTTTTCTTTTGGGTTCCCCCAAAAGCGGCCATAGGATTAACCTTGGGCCAAGTTATCCCTTTACATATTGTTTGGAGTATCATTGTGGCTTCCTCGCAAGTTTCACTTGCCTTTGTATGTCATTGTGAATATTTTTTATTTGTGGTTAGTGAACTCGAATTTTTTTTTGCCTCTGGCCAAAACGTTGTAGATCACATCTACTTCCATGGGGATGGAATCATTGTCGTGTACGATGGGTGTTTTGGTAAATGACACCTCTTTCATATCTGCCTGAAAATGTATGTGGGTCATTTCTCGGGCAACCGACTCTCAGTTTGGTATCCTCTCGCTCAATAACACATTATTTATATTGTGGCTCTCGAGTTCACTCACGGGTAACTATCACCAAATTTTATGAATAGGTCATCTCCATACTAAAACAATTGCACGAGTTTTGGGCCCCCTTTCTTTCAAACAATAATCGATGATTTTGTGTTGAAGCAGTGAATTCTCTCCCTTATGGTGTCTAACCACAACGACTCTCATCCCAGGTGTCTACATATCTAAAGATTTTGTGATAAAGGGGTTTACAAACATTTCTTTTGTTTATCATTTAATCTTATATGTACTAATTGAAAGACTTTGTAGCTACTATAAAAGGTGTTTTTCACTTGTCCAACCATATCCACCTAAAGAAGAAAATATGAGAGAGTTGACAAGGATCCTATTGTTGAGATCTCATGAGGCAAGAAAGAGGAAGAAGTTGATATTGATACCCTAGGACCTATGTACAATGATATACGGTGCATCATTGACAAGGATACATCTTTCTAGTGGGGGGCGGGGGATTAATCAAATGTTCACTAACCAAACTTTCCCCCAATCGTCAGAGAAGGACCTAGACCTCGAGGTATATTGGGCCATCGAAAAATATAGATTGCACAAAATAGCAGCTCATGTGATCGTATTCCCTTGTGCAGAGGCCATATCTTGGATTATAAGGAACATGCACATAGATGACAGACAGATAATCAATGCACAAGGAAGACTTGTTGCTTCTTTCTAGCCTTTAGTAATCACTTTATGCTACCAGTTGGTCGAGGGAGAGATGGTACTAGATGATGAATTGGTAAAATAATTCCCTCACAAGCCCAAGGACCTTATGAAATATTGGTGAGTCATGGGTAAAGTCTTTAAGACTAGAGCCTCAAACGACTACCCAACAAGCTTACTCATGCATCCATACTAGTACGTAGTGGCCATGTTGTACAAGCTATACAGAGAGTGAGATGCTCATAATTCCAAGGTTTCCTAGGTGACTCTAATTCACTAAAAAACCACTTCTTGTTCCTGATTTAATTATGCTAGCATTTTGTCTTTGACACTAGCACGAGCAATCTCAACTGCAAAACACATGGTCCCAGGGAAATATCCCAATTTTCATATGGCCTCTTATATACTGGACATGATGTGTTTAATCCATGCATATCCAAAAATCAGTTGGGCATGGCAGCCAAGTGATGTTCCCATTCAAGTATACTGCAAAATCCTCTAGGAACATCAATACCATTCCAATTACCAACAAATTTGTGACAACTTTCTAATTCCTCTATTCCAACTACTATTCTTCTCACCTACCCCTTGTATGTCAGACAAAGCTCAAGCTAAAGTAGGAAGAGTAGGATATTGGTATCTTTTGGAATATGGTACATATATCAGAGTCTACGAGGCCACCAAAGCTCCTCACCTGCTTCCCAAATCCATTCTTGATAGACTAGTTGTGTTGGAGATAACCTACCAAACCTTGGTACATGGGGTTGGTGTAGCTTTAATCAAGGGCAATAAAATGATTTGGCCACTTTTGTCACTCTGGGTTGGTGCCTATTCTTTCAAGGATGTTAAGGAGGCCCATGCAGAAGATGACACATTATCCTCTTTTCACTTCGGGGAGGAAAGGTTCCACAAGCATGCCCCCCTGGAAATCGTCAAAACACACTATCACAATTGAAAATACAAGTGGATTTATGAGTTATAAACATGGGAGGAGGAAGAGATTGATCGAAGAGCTAAAATGTATGATGAAGTAATTTTCAGAAGGAGGGGAAAATCTCAACATGGAGGCAAAATACAGGATGAAAAGAAAGCTAGAGTTGAGGAAGAGGAAAGGAAGAAAAATCTAGAAGCTGAAAACATATCAAAGGATGAGGCAAGGCAGAAGAAGAAAGAAGAGGAAGAAGCAACAACAACAAATGAGAAAAATAGGAAGGAAGAAGAGGAACCGAAAATAAAATATGAGGAAGCAGTGGTAGTAGAGGCAGAACAAAAAAATAAAGAAGCAAAAGTTGTAGCAGAACAAGAAGCACATAAGAAAAGGGAGGAGGAAGAATGAAACAAGAACACGAATAGGCACAAGATCCAGATCCCATTGACACTGATATCCCATGATCATCCTCTGGTTTTCCCCTGACTAGAGAGCATTTCCCATTGGAAGAATTGGGGTTGGGGGCATTCACACCATCTAAAGCTTAAAAGGTAGCCAACCTGAACTCTTTCATATTTGACAAAGAGTCAAGTAAAATCGTACAACAGAGCATCAAAAGACTACATGTTGCTAGAGTATCCCTACTCTTAATAACCATAGAGAGATTTGTAGTTGAAAATATAACAAATGGCCCCTTGGCCATAACTTCAACAGACGTAGCTTTTACTCACACATCAGAGAAGAACCTGAAGAATATGATGCAAGACATCAAGCTATAAAACGCTTGAGAATTATCCCTACTCTGGGATTGAAACATGGAGTAGTTTCTTATAAACCAATGTAGTCTCCTTATAAACGTTAATGATGCAAGAGATTGGGGAATACAAAGAAATAATAAGGACTATGTTATGAACATAATATATAATAATAAGTATAAATACATCATAAATAATTAATGAATAATAATGAAGAGACACCTTCCCAATGAAAGGTCACTAGGAAGGTGTCTCTTCATTATTATTCATTAACTATTTATGATGTATTTATACTTATTATTATATATTATGTTCATAGCAGACTCTAGAAGAAGAGATGTGACTCTACAAAGGAGACAAGACCAATGTCCAAGAATTCAAAATAAGCGTTGAAGCAATGAGAAAAGAGATCTACAGTTTGGCGAAATAATTGTATGATGGGATACAAGAATTCCATAAGAAAGCCTCCCAAATCATGGCACACCTAGACAAAGATCAAAGAAAAAACATGGAATTTATTAGGATCCGAGCAAGTTTAGATGAAATGAAGCAATGGGTAGAAGACAATATAGATTATGTGGAAGTCTTACCTCAAATGACCGATTGGGTAGGAAATAAACTATGTTGCTCTTACTAACTTCTAGCAATTAGGGGAAAAGTTGGAGAAATATTTGATGAATTCACTTGGAATATGTGCTAAACTCCACAAGGCAACCATTATCCTAACCATTAAATGCCATCTGCCCCAAATTGGCAAGCTAGGTCATCCAAAACTAGAAGAGCAAGTACAGGCAAAATTATTGGAGGACATGCATACAAGAGAAATGGTATTCAAAACCCCACTTGGGGTAACAAGTGCCTTGATGGATGAGCATATGGTGAATCCAACAAGAGATCAAAGCATGATTCAATATTTCTTGGCCAATCCAAAAAGAGACATGGAGACTCTTTCCCAAAATTCAACAGCCCATGAAGTCACTTTAGAGTCCCTACTATATCGTAGAATCATTTCAAGCTTAAGTTATCATGAAGTGTGGACTGCCTATATTAGAGACAAGGATAAAGGGGAATCTTAATATAAATTCAAAATTGTAAATTTCATGTTTTATTTTATAAATTAGAAAGAAACGAAATAGAGAAGGTGAAGAGTTTATAATTGTCTCTTCGGAATTCAAGAAGACTTAAGGAACGGTTACCAAACTCAGTTATATAAACCAAAGAGTATCGATTTAAAAGAGGCTCTTGAATTCTGTAATTTCAAGAGAACTACTTCTCTAAATTAATAGTGAGAATCCCTTAGGGCCATTTTGATGGAGAGAAAAGCAATTTTTCTTATGACCATTGGTTGTGAACTTCTTCCAACAAATGTTGGGTTATTGTGAAATGTTGTAAGATTACATTGTCCATTTACAAACTTTGCTTGTATGAATGTGTGTCCCTTTATGGTATTTTCTCTTCTCTTCTATTAATGTTCTAAGATGATGAATAGACGTGCATGAACAAATTGATGTGATAGACTTTTCTTTGCATATATTTATTTATGTGTGTGTTAACAGTCCATGTCCCTTTAACAATTATCTGAATAGGGGTTGTATGAAAGGATTGGATACACTTTTTATTGTTCATTTATTATATTAGCTATGCATATCTAGGATAGGATAGAGTAGATTTATTTTCTGCATCTAGCTTAGCTCACAGCTGCGTAGACTACATTCCCTCATTCCATAAATCATTCACTCAACCCTCATACCAGTAACGACATCCAGGCCAGAATACAGAAGAGAATCTTATCCCAAACTGTATGAAGTCTAATTTGGACCTCATATCGGGGAGTACCCATGTCTGTTAAAGGGAATTTTTCCCGCATCAACTTATTTTGGTGCTAGAAGGAGGGTCGAAGTTGTATGTCTAGCATAAATATTCGATCTTCATGTGGCCAAACTTCTAATAATACTCACCTTGAGACTTAGTTTCATCTCTTTCCTACTGCAAGAGACAATCTTGAGTTAGATATTCCTTACAAGGATGCTTCCCCTTCCCTTTATAGTCCAGTTATCGAAAGTTATGAACATACACCCAAAACCTTGTACGTTTTTCCCCACACCAAGGTTAACAAAATGTGATGAATAACTTGTTCCTTTGCTAAGGAGATTGGTCGTTTTATTGTAGCATTCATGCTACCTAGGAGATGAGCTACTTGTCGACATGTTACCAAGTCCAACGTTCTTTTCGACTCCATTGAGGACTTAGTTGAGTTCTCCTTGCAAAAGATACCATAACCCTTAGACCAAATACCTCCTACTCATCTAGGATCCACTCCTTCCACCTCTGATTTTGAATATGGTTCTGATCTAAAGAGGACACTGGAAGAAACCCCAATATGGTCAATAATCATAACTATGTTCCTGCATGGATGTCTCAAGGAGATTTAAACCTTCCAGAACTCATGCATGACTTGCCCAAATGTCTAGAAATGATTTTGCCCAAATTTGATCTTGACAAGTCATGTTCTCCCAAAGATCATATAAATAACTTCTACCTAGTAGTCCATCTTATGAATGTCAAGCATGAAGACAAAATTTGTAGGTTGTTCCCCTATACCTTCGAAAATAAGGCATCCACGTGGTATTATAATTTTTTGGTTGGGTCCATAAGAAGATGGGATGCATTTCATAAAGCTTTCCTTAATAAATTTGGAGAAGAAAAGACCCATTCAACCCTTCTTAGAGAATTAATCACTATTAAAATGGAAATAAGGAGAAGATAAAAGATTTCAACCAATGTTTTACAACCATCCTCAACAGGTTACATGCTGACATTGTGCATGCATAAGCATTTGTTGTAGACTACTACACTTCTTCCTTACATCCCTCCATAGCCATGTTTGTCAAAAGAGCTCATAATCCAACTTTAATAGAAAATTTTGAGGAAGCAAAGGATGTTGAAAAATAAATGCTCTCTCTAGGTAGTAATCCAGGGATGGAAGATAATAAAGCAACCAGTAAAAAGTCCCTACTATTGACCAAACCACCTAACAAATAACCTATTGACTTGGATAATGTGCTCAAACTAATCAAAAAATTATCTATCCTTATCAGGAAATATGGAAGCTAAAGAGTAGGGCTTTGTGGTTGTTTAAGAGTGATGAAAACACAATTTTTTTTTTGGAATTTTGCAAATTATAGGAAAACATAAATACAACATGGAAAGTTCAAAGAGATGAAAACACAAAGTTTAAGGACATTGCTACTTTAGGAGTGGCTCATTTTGGGAATATATATAAGGAAGAGGATAGAGGAAACATTACAGATTTAGTTAAGATAACTTGTTACTTTACAAGTTTTTTTGATGGGGAAACAAACATGAGATGGATGGAGGAAATTTCAAAATAATAACTACAAGTCCTAATTCATAGTGTTCAAAAGAACCAGAGTCTTGGCCATACAGTTGGAAAATGGAAGTTTTCTTGGATTTTTTTGATTTGATAGAAAGTCATCTCTTGAGGATACTCGAGGAATAAAGGACCCCTGGGAAGGTTTTGAGTGCCTTCAATTCTAATTTTATTGAATTTATCTCGAAGAAGGACAACCCTGGTTCCTTTAATGATTTCAAACCTATTTCCATGTGCAATTGTATTTACATGATAATAAGTAAGATTATTGCTTTAAGGTTTAAGAATATTCTTTCTAAGTTGATCTCCACTAAGCAGTTTGGGTTCCTTAATGGTAGGAAAATCCATGATGCAATTAGGGTAGCATAAGAAGGGATGCACACGATAAAAAAACAGAAATTATCAGCCATGATTTTGAAGTTGGACCTCTACAAGACATATGATTAGAAAAACTAGTTGTATTTGAGGTTTTTGTTGATTCACGTTAGGTTTTGTGTTCATATTGTGAATTGGATTATAGCTACCTAACATTAATGTCTTTTTCAATCTTAATCAATAGATCAACATCTTATTTTTTAGACCCACTAGATGACTCGGGTAGGGCTATCCCTTGTCACATTTTCTCTTTTTGATAGTAGATGAAGGCCTCAACATGGCATTATCAAAAGCAAGAAGAATATGATCTCTTAAAGGTATAAAGCTCAAATAATTTATTTATTTGACACATTTTCTTTTTGTAAATGATGTTCTATTATTTTTTTATGGTTTAACGAGGGATGCAATTAACTTAACACAAATATTAGAACTATACTACACTACTAGTGGTATGAAGGTTAATTTGCAAAAGTCTTCTATTGATTTGAATGGGGTGGTAGATTATCAAGTTAGATTCATTCTACAATTATTCTCTTATCAACAAATAAGTAATGGCATCTTCCCCCCATCAATTGATAATGGCATCTTCCACCCATCCATGGAAAACAAGTAATGAGTACCCTTCTCGGACTTCTTGTTGATGATGTAAGGGCCAAGGCATAAAATTTCACTTTTATTGTCATACTTTGGATTTCCCTTTCTCTTATCCCACATGGGTGAAAGGCTTCCTTCATCAAAATAAACATATGGTAGATCTTCAATGTAAGGTTGTGAAGGTGGTTTTTCCTTGACCATTTCTTTAATAGCCTTTTCTTGCTCATCATCCTTCTTGAGTATTTTGATAGAGCCTATATCCTTTCCTCGGTATTTTGCAAGCTTCTCTTTGTATTGGTCATTCTTTGGAAGTAAAGTGTCAATACAATCCTCTTGTGCAAAAGGTAAGTTTGAAGGATCACATTCAATAATGTGAGGTGGCACATCATACTCACAATTTCTATGATAATCAAGGTGATTAGGATCCATTACATGCTTCTTGACCACTTACCGATTATATAAAATCTCAAAGGTTCTATCCCCCATAGGAATGTATGCATGAGTGAGGTCCATATTGAGGAAACCATCGAGGGTAGCAGACCAACTTCTTGACAAGAGCATGCCCCAAACGTCTGGAACATCGATCACAACTATGTTCATAATGAGGCTAATATGAGGGAAATTCCATATATCTACTTCAACATCTTCTGTAAGACTATAACTTTCACATTCCTTGAATAAATACCACAAACGTTTCCATAAGGGCGATTTGTATTCAAACAAAGTTGTTATTCAAATGGAAACCAGAATCTAGCATGTGGTTATTCAAATGGAAACCATTTAGACAAAAATAAAGATAAAAATGAGACTTGTCCTCTCCTTGTCTTCCATGGTACATAATATTTAGGATGACCGAAGGATCCCCTACTTCATCTTGAACCTTTAATGCCTTCAAAGCTTCTCTTCTTACTAATGGAATCTTACACATCTCTACCACATACATTGGCATGTTCATCTTTCCCATCATATTGGGCACATATATATTAAGATGAAGTACTTTATTTGATGGTGAAGGTTGTGGAAGCAAGTCACGCACTAGTGGTGGAGGAGGTAGAGGAACTTCTCTGCTAGTCGTAGGTGGTGGAGGCGTGTCCTTCTTAACTGGAGGTGTTTGAAGGACATCCTTCTTCATTGTTTGAGGTGATGGAACTGACACTCTGTTCCTCATGGCATAAGTCAAGATCTCCTTATTTCTCAATTTATCCTTCATATCTTCATCCATCTTATTCAAAATTTGCAATTGATTTTTTTTTCTACTCTTTTCCTAAAATCTGCAAGTTGTTCTATAGTGATGTCGATACACTCATCATCTGGGAGAGTATAAATATCAATGAAGTTCAAGTTGTTCATGGCACTTTTATCTTCTTCCTTTTTCTTTCTCGGGAATTCATCCTCTTGACGAGGTTCCTAACAAGGAAAACACCATGGTAATGCCTCCAAGTTGACCATCCCAACTAGATCCAATGTATCAAGTGCCCTGCCTTCCTGTTTTGGCCTTGGTTTCCATCCTGCATTTGGATATTTGATAAACTAGGGTTTCAAGGACTGATGATACCTCTCCAAAGTTGTCAACATTTTCATGATTTGACTCTGAGTCTGGACGAATTGAGTATTCATTTGATCCAATTTCTGAGTTATGAGTGCAATTGGATCCTGGATTGTGTTGGTTGATCTCTTTGTCTTTGGTTCCATCTTAGTACGAGGAAACTAAAATGACTCAATCTTTGAGTTGATTAGATGTTCTTCAATCTAAGAATTGCATTCTCTGGCCTTTGCCAAACTGTTAGGCATCCTTTCTTTCAGAATAAAACTGAATTGTCCTTCAAAAGCGTTCAAGTAAAAGAGGAGAGAAATTGAATCTAATGGACATACATCCTTCGGGATTTGACTGCGTAAATTGTCAAATATAGTTTCAAACTCATTCACTATTTCATTTTCTTTTCTTTTGATCTGATTGAACTGAATCAATAACATTCTGATATCCTTCTTTGTTTTTCATCTCTCCTCGAACAACTTAGTGAAATATTCATAGGATTCCAAGTGGTTGTCAGGTAAGCATTTGTATCACTTTATGGCATCTTATTCAAGAGACATAGCTAATATCTTCATCACAATGTCTTCATGTTCAATCCCATTGTCTTCCATAGCCACACCAATAGCTTCAATATGATCTTATAGTGCGATAATGTTGTTCCCGGTGAACTTTGGCAACCATTTGTGAGACTCTTTGGGCATGGTATTGGGATAAACGGGGATGTTGGCTAGGTTCAAATGCTTGTAAAGGCTACCAGCCCAAGAATGATCCATTGGGTGAGGGGAAGGTTACCTTTGAACAATGTTTTGACAATGAGAAAATTATGAGGGGGCCTTCTTCGGTAAACCTTAAAAGGCTTGAATATTCCTTATGGAAGGGATTTGGGGAATGATGGGTTCTTAGGTCATGGAGTCTCCAAATGATCTTATAAAGTTCATCAAAAGGGGAGAGGGAAATTCCCTTAGGTGGAGTCACTAGGAAAACTAGGAAAATGCTTTGGAATAGCTTACCAAGTGTCGTTAGGGTTCAAGAAAGGAGTCAAAATCCTCCTCGAAAATGGTGCCAAAATGTTATCGCACAGATTGTATCTTAAGAAAATCCCAACCCAAACCATAAGATGTGAAAACTATGGAAGTATTTAACCACTGTCACCTTAGATAAACACTCCCCTCACTTTAGTGATGACGAAATCACCACAAGTGGGGAATTGATCCAAATTTTATGAGCAGAAAGAAATGAATACATATTATTATCAAAATATGCTTAACACAGAATAACAAATATACAGTAAAATTGGTTTCTATTCAATAAGGAAATAAGTTGGAACTGTAAAATGCAGTGGAAAACACACTTGCTAGAATGGTGACGACTTATCTCGGAGAAGAGATCTAACGGTTGCGCTCATTTGAAAGAAAATGATTACAATGAGGCTCTGAAGGCCTTTTTACAATAAACAGGAATGTCAAAAACCTTAGACATCCAAAAACCTAACCCTAGGAGATGAAGCACCAAAAGTCATGTGGGCCCCGTTTGGGTAAGTTAGTACATCAACTTCTCGGGGTCGTAACTTTTGCATACTATCTTTGTTTTAGGCACATGATAACCGGTTGGAAAGGTCTATCCAAGGAATACACATGTTGTCATCAAAATCTAGAGGCGAGCCCTAAAAATGTTGTTTAGGGCCTCAAAACGGCCTCGGAAGTCAGGGACCCGAAAACTAGGAAAAAACTGCTAAACTGGAAAAGTACCAAAATGAGCTAGTTGGAATAGGTGGGAGGCCACAAAAATCCATCTGGATCAATCCTACCCCCTTAGGAAGAAATGGTCTCCATTGCATTGAGTGCCCCCATCATATCAGGAATTTTTTGTTGAATTTGACCCCGGGTGAGCCACTTGCCTTGGTGCAGGAGCTGCCCTGCTTTGAAAACTCGATAAAGCTGGATCCTTTGTGTTAGAAAAACAGGACCGCGAGGCAATAAAATAAAATAAATGCAGAAACAAAACACAGAAGACACACAATACAAGAGAGACACAGATTTACGTGGTTCACCCAGTGTGGGCTACGTCCACTAGAGAAATTGCCAGGTCCTTCCTTTATTATTATCCAGCAAATGAAGGGATGCAACCTAC
>ML794541.1:258539-274673 GCA_009831015.1 Picea engelmannii
AGAAGACACACAATACAAGAGAGACACAGATTTACGTGGTTCACCCAGTGTGGGCTACGTCCACCAGAGAAATTGTCAGGTCCTTCCTTTATTATTATCCAGCAAATGAAGGGATGCAACCTACAGCAAAACCCGTTGTAACTCCCTCTTCTTTCTCTCACAGTCTCCTCTCTCAGAATACAATATTCACCATCATCCATAGCCGTAATACATTTCCCTCATAAAAGAGGGTTGCCTTCTAGGGCAAAAAACCCTAACATAATCTCTACCGTTAGATCTGTGACCTTATAATGAATGGTCCAAATTTACAATGAAATTACAATATACTTTTACAAGGCAAATTTTGCTTCGGGGGCTTCGCCCCCGAACCCCCCGCTGGGGGCCCGCTTGCCCCCGGACCCTGCAGAGAGGGTACCCCCCCTCTGCACTCCCCCGTGTGGAAGAGTGTACATAATTCTGGGGTGTAAATACTTCATGGGGTATAAACACGGCTGAAAGCAAGGACCTCTGAATCAGGAAGATAATCAGGCTCCACAACCAACACTTTGCTGGCGAGTTCCCTTGACCTGTTTGTCCACAATCTGATCATTGGATGCATGCTGTATGCAGTCGGGGTTGATCTCTTTTGGTGTCAGTTGTTCTGATATCTCTGAGGTGTCCAATAATGGTGGGAAATAAGGGCAAAGGAGATCCACGTTGAACATTGGGCGCAGGCCAAGGAAAGGAGGAATGTTGAGCTCAAAAGAATTATCACCCACAACCTTGGTGATGGTGTATGACCCATAACGGAGTGGGCGGAGATTTTGATGGGGTCCTGTAAGGTGTTCTTTCTACAAGTGCAACCAAACTTTTTTGCCCACCTGAAACTTCTGTGGCACCCGGTGTTGTTCATGGCGTTGATTGTACTTGTCATTGGACTTCTGTAGGATATCCTGAACCTATTGGCGGATGCATTGGATCTGCTCAATGAACCAGGTGGCTTTGTCAGCTTCAGTTGGAGTAGGAGATGAGTCAGTCGAGGTGGTCGCAAGGGGTACTGCAACATCTATGGGACCCAATGGTTGGAATTCCAACCCCACCTAAAAGGGGATGTGGTCGGTTGATCTATATAGAGCTCGGTTGTAGCTATGTTGAACATAGGGAAGATTCTCATCCCATGTACAAGGGTGCTTGGAATTATACATGCGCAAGATATGCACGATCATTTGATTTACGACCTCCGTTTGGTCGTCTGTCTGGGGGTGGAAGGTCGTTGATTTGGTGAGCTTGGTGTCCAGCAGTGACCAGAGGCTCGACCAGAATGTGCTAAGAAACTGATTGTATCGATCTGAGACAATGGTTTGTGGGATTCCAAAATGTACCCATACTTGCTCAAAGAAGAGCTTAGCAGTGGCCTCTTTTGTGATGCTCTTCTTGCAGGCAGCCACAATCGCCATCTTAGAAAAGTGATCAACAGCCACAAAAACAGAGTCATTTCCCTACTTGGTGGACGTGAAGCCCGACATGTAGTACATTGAGATGGATTCCCATGGCCTGTCAGGAATAGGTAGAGGGGTGTAAAAGCCTTGTTTTTTAGTGGTCGGTTTGGAAATAACGCAGGAAATGAAGGACCTAATATACTTGTTGACCTCCTATTGAAGTTTCATCCAATAGAAATGTTTCTACAGCATTTCCACTGACTTTTCGATGTTGAAGTGTCCTTCCACCCGACTCTAGTGGGATTCCTAGATCATCTTCGCTCACTCGCGTGATGGAACGCATATATGGCCCAAATAGCACAACAGCCCATCCCGAAGATGGAAATTAGTGACAATTGCATTTGCGCCCAACATTTTCTAGGTTGTGGTGAAGTCTGGGGTCTGTCTCATAGAGTTGGGGCCATCCATAGGTCTCATGGCTGCAAGATTCTAGCGCCATGGTGAGTGTCGCGACTGGTGGTCTGCTGAGGCAATCAATGACGCAGTTGGTGCTTCCTGTTTTATAATTGAGTTTGAAGTGGAATTGTTGCAAGTGTGTGGACCACTTCTGATGGCAGTAATTTTGCAATTTTCCTTGTGTCTTCATGAACTGCATTGGCTTATGATCAGTGTGGATGACCGTCTCTTTCCAAACAATGTAATCTCTCCACTGACAGAAATATTTCACAATGGAGTACATTTCTTTGTCGTAAGTAGGTTAATTACGGAAAACATATGATAGTGTCTCACTATGATAGGCCACAGGGTGGTCGTGCTAAATGAGAACAATGCCCATAGCATAGTTTGAATCATCTACCTCGATCTCAAAGGTTTTTTGTAGGTCCAATAGTGAAAGTATTGGGGCTGAGCACAAGCGATGCTTCAAATCATCGAACACTTGTTTTTGGGACCGACCCCACACAAATTTCTCCTTACCACCACCCTTGGTTACTTGGCTAAGGGCCCATGCAATATGGGAGAATCCCAACACGAACTTGCGGTATAAATTGGCAAGGCCCAAGAAGCTCTGATGCTCAGTGATTATGGTTGGGGTTGGCCAGTCACAAATGACTTAGATCTTGGTTGGATCCACATGTATGCCATGTTGATAAATGATGTAGCCCAGGTAATGGACCTTATCCATTTCGAAGGAGAATTTTTCCAAGTTGGTGTATAGCTTGTGTTTCTGCATGGTGTGCAGAACCTGTTGAATATGCTGCAAGTGTTCTACCCAAGTCTTGTTGTAAATGAGGATGTCATCCAGATACACCACTACAAATTATTATTGAATGGTCGTAGGATATCGTCCATCATCCTCATGAAAGTGGTTGGAGCATTTGTCAAACCAAAAGGCATGACCAACCATTCGAAAAGACATTCCTTTGACTTAAAGGTGGTCTTCCATACATTTTTCTATTCTATCAGGACCTGGTGGTAGCAAGACTTCAGATCAATCTTACTGAATTATTTGGCCCCCGTGAGCTGATCAAGGAGGTCATTGATTCGGCGAATCGGGTATTGATTTCTAACTGTGATTTTATTCAAGGCCCAATAATCAATGTAGATTTTCCATGTTCCATCTTTATTCTGTACCAGCACAATTGGGCTCCTGCAAGGCGATGAGCTGGGAAGGACGTGCCCCTTGTGGAGAAGTTCTTGGATCTGTCGCTTGATCTCCTCATTCTCTAACAGAGAGCGATGATAGAATGGCCCATTGGGAAGCGATGTGTTGGTGGTCAGATCGATGGGGTGCTTGACCTGACAATGCAGAGGTACCCCGATAGGTGAGGAGAAGATATCTGAGTATTCTTCCACGACCTTATCCACTTGCTTCTATTTTGTGGAGAGGTCGGTCGCGAAGAACCTGGAGGTGGTTGTGATATTTCTCTCATTCTGAGAGCGAATCATGAAGAAGACAAACTTCCCCATCTGAGAGATGACCTTCTTGCATTTCTTGGCAGAGATCAAGGAAATAGCACTAGGTGGGACTATCTCGGGTATCCTGTACAATTTTTTGTTCAAAATAATAATAACACTGCGAGGCCTAGACTCATATACAACATGACGTTTCCATAAATATGGTTGGCCCAAAAGAACATTACAAACTTTGAGAGGGGAAACATCACACAATTCCTCGTCTTTGAAGGGATTGATGTTGTATGACAGGTGGCATTGTTGGCTGATGCGGATCTCGCTTCCTTGGTGGAGCCATCCGATGGTGTAGGGATGCAGGTGCGGCATTGTCAGAAAGGCGAGTCGCTTGACAACCTCTACTGAGATGAGGTTCTTCTGGATACTGCTATCAACGATAAAGTGTAGCGAGGTACCCTTCACCCACATCTGTGAATGAAAAAGGCACTCGCCTTCCTATGGCTCGTTTGGTTCATCGGGTTGGAGCTTGGTGGTAGCAACGGTAGCACTAGGTTTTGCATCAATGATCCGTCTCCCCCTTTCTGGTTCTGAATCAGAGTCGGAACCCGCATCTGATTCATAGGCTTTCACCTCAACCACCAGCGACTGCTTTGAGTGGCAATCAACAGTGTTATGCCAGGGGATCTTACGGAAGTCTCACCATTTCCCGATATCTTTCTTTGTATTTTCAGTGTCCTTCTTTGCTTTTTCTTTGTTTTTGGCTTGGACTAGTTGTCCTGAGGTTGTCCGTCTTTTCTCTGTCCTTTGTTCTATGGGTTGGGGCTGCCCTTTCCTGGATTTTGTTGTGGGGGGTTCCTAAGCCCAAATTGTCGTGTCTTTTGTTTAAGCTTCTGCTCGATTTTAACGACATATCGGTAGGCCGCGCCCAAGGATGAGATGTCCATAAAATCCATTTCTATGCAGACCATCGCGATACTTGAGCACCTGATGTCGCTCAGAATCTTTGATACCCATATTAGTGTGCAAGGTATGGAAGATATTTGTGAACTCGAGCACTTCTTGGTCTTTTTCCTGCCGCAGTGTGGTCCATTTTGTGTACATGTCGTCGCAACTGACAACAGGGTAGTATTGTTCCTTACTAGTATCCCTAAAGGACTCCCAGGTGACCGCGACTGTAAATAATGAGGGTTCTTTTGTTTCCTTTTTCTCACAGAAATTTTCCCACCAATCTTTGACATGGGGAACGACTTTGAGGAGTGCAAAAGTAATCATTTATCTATTCGAGAAGTTACGGACAGAGAAATACCCTTCTAGCATATTCAACCATTTGTCTACAAAATTTGTGTCTATTTTACCTTCAAATATAGGAATATCAAAGTTGATTTGTACCTTCAAGGGGGCGGCGCCTCCGTTTGAGGAATATGTGTCGCTTTTTGGTAGTCGCCGAAGGATTTGCACAAAACTATACATCATCTCATTCCTTTATTACATGAGGGCTTCCTCGAGCAACATTTTGAAGGGATATCATGTCCCATCGTCTTTATTTTCTCCCACCATGAGAGGTCGTTTGGGTGTGTGATAGATTTTTTCCTCAAGAGAAACAAGCTTGAGACCCAATTCTTTGTACCCTGACCTCATTGGGGACATGCATTAAGAACGACAAGGATCAAACCACTCTAATACCACTGATCCAGATTTTATGAGTAGAACAAAATGAATACATATTATTATCAAAAGATGCTTAACACAAAATAATAGATATACAGTGAATTTGGTTTCTATTCAATAAGGAAATAAGCTGGAACTGTAAAATGCAGTGAAAAACAAGCTTGCTAGAATGGTGGCGGCTTATCTCTGAGAAGAGATGTGACGGTTGCGCTCATTTGCAAGAAGATGACTACAATGAGGCTCTCAAGGCCTCTTTACAATAAAAAGGAATGTAAAAAACCCTAGACATCCAAAAACCTAACCCCGTGAGATGAAGCGCCAAAATTCATGTGGGCCCCATTTGGGTAAGTTAGTACATCAACTTCCCAAGGTCATAACTTTTGCATACAATCTTCGTTTTAGGCGCACGATATTATGCTGGAAATTTATATCTGAGGAATACACATTTTACCATCAAACTCTGACTCCATCTACAATTTGACTGTGGTGAGACCTAAAAACGTTGTTTAGGGCCTCAAAATAGCCCCGGAAGTGAGGGACCCGAAAACTAGGAAAAAACTTCCAAACTGGAAAACTGCCAAAATGAGCCATTTGGATAGGTGGGAGGCCACCGACATCCATCTAGATCAGGAATCTCGGGTTAATCTATGGGGATTGAGATGGAAATTGATAATATATGATAGGTTCCCCTATAGGTCAAGGTCAAATCTAGAGATGAAGCTTGGGAAAGAGTTTTGTGAGAGGGTAATTGGTTGCCAAAAATGAAGTACCTACAAAACAATGTTAGCCCTACCTGGAACAAGACAATATATGCTAATAGAAGCTTCAAATTAACGGGGATACAACAAGCAATATTGATGTCCAAATTTGCAACATTATGTAAATATACATACCAACAATGAATGATAATAATAGTTGCAAATTTAACCATCCAAAATCAAGTACAAGATGTTGGAAACAAAGCTAGCATTGACTAGTTAAACTTCCAATGATTAAAGAAAGATTGTGATGTTGGTTAGGGGGATGTTATGTAGTGTTATCAGTAAGTTATGTAACTACCTAATGGTTGTTTCAATCAATTAATACAACAAAATATTCTAGCCACCAAAATTGACAAGCAATCCACCCAAAAGATAACCAACAACTAGTAGATTAATAATGGCATCTTGCAAGTAGATTTTAGCGGTAGAATAATGAGTAAACAATAAGTTTTAGATGTGTTTTCTGCAGCCCTATTGGATTTAGCATAAATTTATAAAAACAAAGAGAATTACTTGGCCAATCAAGACGCCCATAGGGCATAAGAAAGCATATAGCATGTAGAAATAGATCCAACTTGAACAATTGCAATATCTAAAAAGTTCACGTATATCAATACATGAATATACAATCTCCAATGCAAGTAGATTAGTTCCTTATCAATTGGTTTAATGGACTCTCTTGTGTATGATCTAGGGATTGTTACTTATCTAGGGGTGTAAGCCTTTTTACTCCCTATAGAAAAAACCCTAGCGAGGTAAAAATCTACAAGGCTTTAAGCCCTTTTACTCCTTGTAGAAACCATTGTAGAATACCTCTTTCAATGACAAATTAATATAGATCTTGGTGGAGGGTGTACGCCCTTATAATCCTACAAATATTTAGACAAATAACCTTGAAACAAGAAGAAACAACATAATATGCAGAAATTTCCTTACCAATTTCAAGAGATAACACGAAAAATCCTTCTTTACCAAGAATATTCCATCACATTTGCAAAGAGAGAAGCATCAAGAGATAGAACCTTAGCCTTCCTTCTAGTAGACAAGTAAATAGAATCCACAAATAATCAAGAGATAGAAAGAGCTATTTCAGCCAAGAAAGTATGTAATTCTCAAGAACATGATGATAAAATGACATTGAGGTGACCTCTATTTATATGAGGTCACCTAAAACCAATTTGTCCACTTTTTAAAATGTCAACAACAAATTAGAGAGATAAACCTCCTCTATTTTTTAAAATGTCAACAACAAATTAGAGAGGTCAACCTCCTCTATTTTCCCTTTACAACTTAAAATTACAAAATACATAAAGTAATTCCCCTTTTAGGGGTGACCTCATGCCCTAAAGGGTGACATTAGGCCTCCAAGAGAGACGTTGATCCCTTTGATGAAGATCATTGGGCCTCGAAGGCCACGTGCCTTGCCAATAAGTACTCTAGTGCATGCCATGTCTCTCTCTCTCCATCAAACCATGTCACATCACCATCAACTATGAGAACTCCATCAAAAACCCTAGCCTCCATGTGACATCTAGGGCATAGAAAGTGACGTTTTATGCACTCTAAGTTAATGTTCATCTCATTAATTCACACCGGTTGGATCGTGTTGGTGTACCTTGGGAGTCATTGACATTAATGGTGATTTCCCTGGCACTTGTTAACAGTATACACTAATGACCGGTAATCAAGTGGTTTCTACCATGTTCGACTTCAGCACATGTATTCACATGGTTAGATTTGTACTATAGACTGGTGGAGATGAAGACCCTGGATCTTTTCTTACATATTCAGGTTGCGTTGGAGTGTATTAAGATTGTATTGTTGCATAGATCCACAATGTATGTCTCGTGGCTATGTTCAAATTTAAGTCTTTAATACATAGATCCACAATGTATTTTTAGTGGCTATGTTCATATTTGAGTCTTATTGGCATGGATCCACAGTGTATGTTTGGTGGCCATGACCTGTCTTACTTGACATGGATCTTTGCATGTTGGAATTTATGCTTTGAGTCATTTGTATTATGAGTATGAGAATTCCTACCTCAGTGATGATATATTATTGTACTATATTTCCTTGTTTGTTGGAAGGTTTCCGACTGATTGTTCCTTGTTCCCTATACACACTCAACAAAGTATTTCAGCTATCACTCTGTTCTAACTTCATACTTTGGGGGGATCTCTGTTACACATTATTTTCATCATCCCTATGACCATTAATGATGTAAACCTATCTGTTGTCTTCAGAGGGATCAATGGCCTGAGTTCTCGAGGAAAGAAGGGAGAAGAACTTTGCCTGAGAGATGAAATCATATTTTCCTTTGTAAAATCCCTAGTAAGGAGGATCATTGCACCCTATCCAGTTCTAGGGGTGCGACGATCCCCGATCGTCCCATGTTGTACTAAACATGGCCTGCGACATCGTCACACTCTGCTCAGTTCTAGGGGTGCAACGATTTTTGTACGTGGGAAAAACGAACATCTTCTTGATGCTTCTAGAAGGAGAAGCTTCTATGGTGAGGTGGCCTCCGATAGGTTTGGATATTACTCACTTTTTTCTGATTTAGTGGGATCATCCTAACCTCCTCACCTTATCCTCTTCAGCTTATAAAAGGAGAGGAGATCTCAAGGAGAAATTTAGATTGGAAATTTGTCTTGAGATTGTTAGATTGGTTAGAGTGGTTTTGAGCTTTGCTTTGTCAAGATAGAATGTGAGTGATTTTCAGATCCATAGTCTCAAAACTCTTGGAGCAGAAGTGTGTTGGAAGCAAAGAACTATTGGAAGGGACCTTAAAACATCAAGGCATCTGGTTGTATCTTTCTTTTGCATTCTTTAATACATATATACTTTTCTTTCCTATATGAATGTTATTTGTCCATGTTGTATGATTCCTTGATCACGTACATAGTTTCATATCAAATAGACTCTGTTATTATTTTCTTTGTTGGATTTTGTTTCTTTGCAAATATTTATCCATAAGCCTCACGACGGAGAAGGGATCACATTGGCGAGGTCAAGTCTACAACATTAAAAAGGTATATTTTGGATCCTCTTCTTATTTGATAACTGAAATCTAAGGAAAGTTTAGTACATTGTCTTGTTTTGTTCTAGTTTCGGGGTGAAACTATGGAGATCAGTTTGTGTCCGCACTTACCGATTTGTTTGATAACAATGCCTCCAAAGCCCAATGTTGGGGTGAATGAGGATAGCATGTGATCATATCATGGTGTCCAACTGCCTCCAAAGAAAACATTCATCCTCCCAAGTGTCCAATGAGAGGGGTTGCATCATCCAACTTATGGGCTTCAAGCCCCAATGGAGGTGCAAGCAACCTTATGCATCCACGAAAAAGTTTTCACCTGGAAAGGTCATGCAAAGACAAACGAGTACGCCCTCCAAGGGTCCAAAAGCCACAAGTATCATGCTAAGTAATCCATATTTAATAAAATAACCACCCAAACATGTGCATCAAATCCCCCCTTTTCAAAATAAACAAATTCTCAAATACCTTATGCAACTTGCCAATTTTCAATGCTCAAAGACCTTTGTAGAGAGCGTGTTGTATCCTTGTTTTCAATGAAACCCCTTTCCAAGACCTTTTATTTTCCATTAATTGATTGAGGTTTGAACATTGAGTACTATATGCAAGGGAAAGTAAAGAGTATCGCAATGCCACTTGAGGCTAGAACACATTGAGATCCATGTGCAAGAAAAGTAAAACAAACTGCAATGCATGCCCTCAACAAGCGAGACAATTATGTGTTTTATTTTACAGGTCCTTGCATTTTTTATGGAGAAGCATTTCATTTCTCTTAGGACTATTATGGTGAGCATATGGAGGATAATTCATTGGATTTTAACTTTTTCTAGCTAAAAATCTTCGAGCCTTCAACCCCTTCTTCCCATGAAATGAGTTAGAAGCCCTTCTTGGGTCAATATACCTGAAAACCCAAATGACGAGGACACGAAAGGGAAGAAGTATGGAAAGTGATAAGTATGTGTAGGAATGGTATGATGACCCTTCAAGGAGACCTCCTAGTAGCAACCCTTTTCCCGAGAGTGACCCACTTACTAGGACAACATGTCAACCACCAAGGTGAAATGAGGAAAAATGCATAATTTCCAAGAAAACGTTTTCAAAATCAATAAAGGACCCTTTGCAACATGTTCAAATACTACAATTATTAAAACGACACTTACCACAATACTAGACTTGTTACCTCATGAAGCAAGACATGTTATCCTCTTTGGGTCAAGTAAGGTGTGGTATATGTTGTTGCCATCAATTAGATGATAATGTGTGGTGAGTGAAGGGCTTCGCCTACTGATATGCCTCTCTGTACTCCAAGTCTACAACCTGCGGTCCTTGAGACATCATTTCCTTATATATCCCTAGTAATGGGGGGATAACTAGGTCAATACTTCTGTTGTTGGAAGGAATGACAAGGACTATTAGTGCTTAGCATATAATAGATTTCATAGTTCACATTTGCCTCATGTTATCATTTTGTATGCATATAGGAGATTGTTATTTATTGTCGACACCTTCTTGGTTTCCTATTTTCGTGGAAGTTGAGATCCTATCTCCAACTAGATCTATTGTTGTATAGGTTTTTATTTCTTGGGATCTTGCATCCTAGTTTTTTGAGGTGGTTTTATTGATGTAAAGCTATAAAAGCTTAAGTTTTGATGAATGAAAATCGGTTAGATATTTTTATTCACACAAACTTGTGTAGAACTTTTCTCATGAGTGGGATTTCCCACATCAAGATCACATCTTCTAATCCTCAATCAAGACAACAAGCTATTAATAAAGTGAACCTCCACAAATTCATAACTCTATGATGTGCTTCAATGCTCACCCCTCCTACCCTACCACAATGTTCTCCACAGGCTCCAAACTTTTGCAAGGAGCTTCCACACCAAGCATCGAGTCCACAAGCCACTCTTTATCTTGCTTCAACTCCTACTACAAACACTTCAACAATGAAGAAAATGACATTGTATCTTTTTCCAAAACTCCACATTCACAGATCCCTCTGCACGTGGGGCTACAAGTTATAAACTATACACCTATTTTTCAACAGATTGTGGTAACCACAACTCTTCAATGGGACAAACATGTATTCATCTTTCCAAACACTAATGGTTGCACCAGGTCACATTTCAGCAAAGGTGTGCCTCCTATTATTCCATCCAACGCATAGCTCCTACACACAATGTTTTCCTTCAACGGAAAGGAGGTCCCATCAACAAAATTCGAGAATAGATTCCTCTCAGCATGGAGGAATTGATGAGGCTTAGTCTCAAATTCCTTAGTGGAGTTATGTTACAGAATATTTCTCCTGTAGACAGGTGAAACTTCCCTTGGATTTCTATACCCCTATACCAAGATAGAAAGAGTATAAGTGGACACTAAGATCCCTTTAAACTCATCTACAACAATCAAATTGAGAAAGAGAGAAAGGATATGACGTACCTTTTTCAATGTTTGTCCCCACTTATTCCAATCCCTAAAGCTTGATCCTCAAAATCCCTGGCACAAACTGAGATATGCAATAGACAACAAAGAGAAACAACTATCTCCTACTCTACCTGATTAGATAAGACAAGTCTATTTACAAAGATTAGAAAAATAATAGACAAGTGCATGTAACTAGACATAGACTTGAAGGAAATAGGCCAAGTATATATTGAATGAGAACCAACAAGAAGATACTTATAGACCATGATTGATGTTGCATCAGCCTCTCCAAGATCTCCTCTTCCAACTCTTGCATGAATGAATCAAGATCAAAATGATGATGCTTTACTGATTTCTTCCCCCACTAGATCAAAGGTTTGATATGCTCATATCTAAATTCTTCCTTCTCCTTGGAAAAACCTTAAATATATAAGCTTGAGAGGCACAACCACCATGAAAAAATGAAGGATATGGTTAAGGATATGGCTCCTTAAGTTGGGATTAGATCCTAAGATGAATCCATAGCCTAGGGGTCGAACAAAACCAACCTAATCCAAGGAGATTAGGTCCTTAGAAAGAGGTGGAGGATCCCAAATTCCTCTCTAACAAGACTGGAAATCCCCCATAGTGAGAGACAGAGTTCCATGGAACTCCCTTAACAAGATAGGGGGAGCATCAGTGCTCCCTAAACATGGATAGGGTGGCACCACCCTTCTAAATTTATCAAAATTGGTCGAATTTTCCAAGAAAAAGATGTGTTTCTTTTGTCAAATGATGGGGATTCTTATTCCATCGTGACTTAGGGATTGTGACAACTGTTATTACAGTGTCAAGGGGTTTCAACACTCAACAAAGTGAATGTGACACTTGGTAATGTGCATACGACACTTACGACAATGCATGCGACACTTAACAAGGTTCATACGTCGCATTGTGACACTTGCGACACTTAGGGTGAGATGCCTAGGTGTGAAATTTTGGTGTGTAACAAATTTCCCCCTAAAGTGTGAGGTCGGAAGAGAAACTAATGGATGAAACAATTTACAAATTCTTCAATGCAAGGGTGTCGGAGTAGGAGATTCTGGTAGAAGCTGCAAACAATCATCAGTCAGTATACAAATATGTTCCATTTCCAAGACATGAATACCTATGCTTGGAATACGAGATGACTCAAATCATAGCCCATAACCAATACATTGTGGATCCATGAGAATATTGACCAAGGATATGACCACCAAAGATATAATGTGGATCCATACCTCCATGACAAGAACTGATCGCAGCCATGAAAAATACACAGTGGAGCTATGAGATGACAAAACATAGCCACAGATCAATACAATGTGGATATATGTGACATTATATATATCGGTAATATTTCCAACATGGTGATGTACTTAAATAATTTACATTCTCAAATGATATTCATCATAGCCTGGGAAAAGCACATAACAGAGTGAGCGCCCAACCTAGGGTTTTCGTCCCGATCCTGATGTGGTACAAATCTAGCCACGTGAATAGATGATTTGATGTCAAACATGGTAGAAACCACTTGATTACCATTCATTGAGGTATACCATTAAAAAGTGTGAGGGAAATCACCAATGATGTCAATGATTCCCAAACTACCGTTAGTACAATACAACAAATGTGAATAAATAAACTGAGGTCGAACATTCGTGAAATCATTCAATCATAGGTCAATGATGTAAACCCACTGTTAGAAGTGAGGAGGCTTTCCATTGAGGCATGAAGGTCCCAAGGTACTAATTGGTTTCTAAGTTTAATTCTTGTATAATGTGTTGAAGTCGATAGGAAAATACTCATTGAAGGAGGGCCTTGATGTATCCCCCATCATCGACACAAAATTGACACAGGAAAGTGATGTGAGATGGTGAATAGAATGACTATGGATTGACACAGAAAATGGAAACTAGTAACATTGTAGATGGATGATTTGAAGTGAAACTTCCCTTGAACATTATGAGGTATGACAAGTGACTTGGCAACATTTGACTCGACGAGTACCAGTAGCATAATGTGACGACAATAAGAGCACTCTTCGAATGGAATGAAAAATTATAGCAACACATGGAATTGGTATGACTCAGAGACAAGTAGATTACCCAACTGTAAGACAAGACACAAACATGTGGCATGTTCAAGGGTGACAATAGTTGCCATAAAGGATTCCAAAAAACTTGACCCACTTCCTTCAATTCCCCCCCCATCCATATAGATGAGTACCTCTTTATTTTTTAATGAGCTTGAACAGGGTAACAAAGGATCGATATAGATCATACTTCATTTGAGTCCCCTGACATATGTTTAACGAACCTGAGGAAGGAGGGGTTCAGTCTCGTATGGGTTATGGAGATTGGACTCACATAGTTCCTTCAATGCATAATTTTACGATCCCAAAGAAGGTAAACTCAATGGTTTTTCATGTTTAGAGAGTCTCGCAAGCCTGAAAAAAGTGTAGAACAAAGACTAATCTCATTCTAGGAAAACTACTAGGTTGCGAGGGGAACAACCCCCAATCAAGGATCACTCCTAGTAGTGTGTTTCTATGGAGGTAATTTTCCCCCATATTACGTGATAGAAGATAGTGGCTTCATTCTATCATGTTTCTAGAGGCTGGAGACCTTCCCCCCAAGCATTGTTTCCTCCAGCGACTCTTCTTATTTCCTTGTTTAGGTGTCTAATTACTAATGGGAATATTTTCACTAGGCGGAGGAAAAGAAGGTTCAAGTATTTGATCCAGAGTGAGACTTGATTCAAATGGAGGGGGGTCTGTTTTATTTTTTAACAATATTGAAAGACACAATGAACTATGCTCAGAAGCATCTGTTTCATTTTTTAATGAGCTTGACACAGGAAAATAACTATGCACGTACCTAGTTTCATTTTTTAACAAGCTTGAAATCAAACAATAAAATATGCTCAAACCTGGTTTCATCTTTTAACGAGCTTGAAATCAAGAAATAAACTATGCTCAAACCTGGTTTCATTTTTTAATGAGCTTGAAATCAACAAATAAACTATGCTCAAACCTCTTCTTGATCATGTCTTCCAAGAGAAAAATGCTTTGGAAGGAATACACATCAAGGGACAAACCTCAATCATGGCTTCCAAGAGATCTTCGGTATATGGCAGAACCACACTCTAGAAGGAATACATGTCGAGGGACATGATAGGGGTAGGAAGATCAGGCTCTAATATCCCTATCGAAGAGATCGCCATGACAACTACCAGATCTAATTCAGAAGAAGGGAGAGATTCCTTCTCATTTGGATTTTAATGCATGGGACAGGTTGCCACATAATTGAATTGTGGTGGGGCGGATGTCACTGGCATGTAAGGACCATTCATGGAAGTTGGATGGGTGGACATCATATGAGGGATAATGAATGAAAGTTAGTCTATGGTCACTATTTTTCCATTGTGAGGGAAACACATCATTTGAAAGACTATGGACATAAGAGCCTTCATAGCATAAACATAGTCTCGCCCGAGGATAAAATTGAAATCCAAGGGGTCGTGGACTACCATCACATCAATATGGAAAATTTTCCCTCCTAAAGTAACATGAAATCGAGGAAGGATCCCTAAAGGTTGACTAGCCCTTATGTTAAAATCCAACAGATTCTAAGTCATTGGCGCAAGCTGAGGAGAATCTAAAGCTTTCCAAGAAATCGAGGACAAGATACTAACTGATGCACCTTCATCGACAATAGTATGAGGAATGTCCCTACCACAAACTTGAACAATAATTTTGAATTTATATAGGAAGGGACACAAGATTCCAACAGTTCACCCCAATTTAAAATAACGACCTCGTTACTCGGAGGGGGTTTCGTTGGGATGGGTGAAGTGACCCCTTGTCCAAAAACATCTGTAGAAACAATAAATACCCAAGCAACATCCTCACTCTTCAAATGAGGAGTGGGATCGACCAAGGGGGGTATTGGATCGACCAATTTGACTTCACTCTCCAAGGGAAGAGTGGGATCGATCGAAGGTGAAATCGAATCGATCACTTGATTGACCGACTCAATTGATGATGGAAACAGATGGACTACCTGATCAACTGGATTGACCAGTTCATCAACCAATGGAAAGTTGGGAGATGGAAGTTTTTGTTGGACATCAACAAATTTTTCAAACAAATGTGAAGCCTCATCCATAGGAGGGCAGAGGTAACTACGGTGCATCTCCTTACATAACAAGAAATGAAATTTGACTTTACCCTTATTACTTCCAACCTAATTATCACTAGTTGATGGCTTGTCACCAGCATGACTTGTAGCGTCCAACGACACGGGTTCAAAAACCTAAGACCACACTTCTACAACCTTTAGAATACCAGGGAAATCCTTAAGAAGGTGGTCACCCTTACAAATCTTGCAAGGAAATTTGGGTTTGTGATGTGCCTTTGTAGACTTGTTGACATTATCAACTGTAATGTCCCCACTTTGGGACATCATCACAGGGCAGAGATTTATGATGACCAGAATAGCCAGATGGATGCTATAGCGAGTATAGGGGTATTTGAGAGGCATTGTGGGGTCCAGCTTGCATTGATGATCATATTCCATCATTATGATCCATTCTGCACAGGTTGGCTTTGGTTTCATTGCATTCCGACGATTTCCATTATTTTGACTATTTTGAGCTATAAGTCAATGGAATTCACTGAAGAGGTCATTTTGGGCACATTACTTGGAGGAACCTCTCAGTGTAATAGCTCATTGGAATCGAGAGAAGAAACACTACAGGATGGGATGGCTAGAAGTGACTTTCAGTGGCCAGGTAAGCCACAAGGAGAGATAAGGAGATTTTCAAAGGTAAAAAGGTTAATTAATTAATTAATTAAAGTGATTTAATTAATTAATTAAATATTAATAAAATG
>ML794541.1:280124-294468 GCA_009831015.1 Picea engelmannii
AGATTATTTCTTGAGCAGTGGGGCGAATTGAAGAGAAGGAGGGCATTTTTGAGATCCAGATCTAGTCTGTTTGGAGGGGTTACACTTCAGATCTGACCCTGAGACTTTACCTAGTGACTTGCAGTGTCCCGATCTATATTTCTAGAGAGTTTCAGAGAATTTGGAGGCCTCCTTCAGCAGGGCCGAATTATCTAGGGTTTCATTCATCCATTGGGGTGCACCATTCAGTGGGGGATTTCAGATCTACAGAGATTGAGAGGGATCTTGGAGATTCGGTCACCTGGGTTGTTCTTACAATCACCCGATCTATCAGTTGGCATATTTATTAGGGTGATTGGACACTTTTGGCAGTAGGGCTGAGTTATTGAGGGTTTCAGCCTTCTATTGGAGCGTGGCATTCTTTAGCTGGAGAGTTTGGCATTCAGATATGATTGTATTGATCTTCATTTATTATTCAGCCTTTGGAGGCATCTTTTGTATTAGCGGGAGCATTTTGTAGCAGCTCTTATCTATTATCTATCTTCTTGGCCATCTGTTGAGCATTCCAGATCGACATCTTCATTGTAGCAGGTTTCTCTATTTTATGAATAAAGAAGAATTGAGATGTTTTGGCTTGTCTATATTATTGCATATGGTTGAGGTATGTTCCATGGTTATCTCTTTCTGTTATTTGTTGCATACACACATATAAACACATCTAAAAGGTAGATCAACAAAGTGTTTGACGAAATACCACAACCAGAAAAAAGCTTTAAAAGACACCAAAACAGTGATGATCGTTGCATAATGGCTTGGGATCATTACATCAACACTTCTAACATGATGAACAATAGTTGGTTGATCACTTCCAACATGTCCTGCAGTGGTTGGAATGTTTCCTCCTAGCTTATTTTTCTTCTTCTTAATCTTCCTTTTCGTCTTCTTCTTATCCACCTGGTTACTAGCTGCAGAGCTTTCATTAGGCAAAGAGGAAGAATGGGAAGAATACCCTATGGGTGAAGAAGGCAGAGGATCGACATGAGGTTGATGGTCCTGGGGTGGAGTACTTAAGGACGAAACACTAGGAGCATTTACATTCACCAGAGTGGAAAAAAACTAGACTGGTAACCCAATAATGAGTCCATGAAGAGTCAAAGTAGTGATATAAGGAGGACCAATGTGTCGCATAGAGGGAGAAACAAATGGTATCTCGGGAAAAGGGGTCCCTTCCATGGTATTTTCAAGAACTAACGTCATAGAAACAGACTTAACCCTTTCAACCCTAAGGGATATCTAGGTAAAACAAACAATACACACTAAAAAATTTAGGAAGCAAACCAAACAAACGAACATTTTCACAGTGAACACGCTAGTTGGTGATGAAATCCAATGTTTCAGGATCAATATGAAAAAGGGGTTGAGATAGAGAGGGTGGATCAGTTACATTGGCGACCTGCTTAACGGACTTACGCCTTTGTGAAATTTCCCTCACAGTCTATTTGTAGGTTACCCTTCAAGGAGCCCGAGTGAGTTTGACCAACTTCTGACCTAGGTACAACAAAGACTCACCTTCATCGTCACCTTGTGTATGAACCCTAAAGATAAAGGCCACAAAGGTTACCATCTTGCAGTCAGCCTCCAGGTGGGTACAATTGACAATTGAGATCGAATGTATGGGCAACATATCAAGTCTGAAATTCTTCTAGAGGATTGAAGACAAGAGGACTGGTGAACTCCAGAGGACCTCGAACGGATTCGAGATTCACAAAGCTCTGAGACCAAATGAAAACAGTTGATTCTCAGGAAGAACCCTCAGTATACGATCGTTCCACTACGTTTGGTTAATCCTCGAAGGGGTAATCTTCATTTTTCTCCTGCACACGACCTCATGTTTAACCCATGTGTGAGAGGGGGGTCCCAACTATGCTTATACGAAAATTGGATTTTCTCTCCCTATCACAAGATTCTATGTTTGTTTATGGCTTTGGAAAGTTTTTCTCAAAACTTATTCCAATGCCCTACACTTAAGCTAATGTAGGTTTGCAAATCCCTAGAAAGAAAAAATTATAGATAGATGTTAATTAGTGCTTTGATTTTTAGGTTATTGTTTACTCAAGGGTATGGAAGTGAAACTGATGATATTCGTGACTTCGACTCCAAAAGAGTGCAACAAAATGAGATGCGAAGATTTATGTTCGATGAACTCTATCTATGGAAAGGAGAAGAGTCGTTTTCCATTCCCAAATGCATAAACCCAATGAAGTTTACCAAATGAAAACTACGAACGTGTAGCACCCAAAACTTTGAATGCAATAAATTTATGTTTGTTTGATTATAAATGCAATGAACCTAAATCAAATGCAAGTTATTTCTACTTCCTTACTTTCAATGCAAGAATCCAATGGAGATACAAACAAATATGAAGTTAAAATATCGAACAAGAAATGCACTCAAAAATGATGAGAATTGAGAGAAACTAAGCGTGAAATAACTCACTCAATCGAGAAAGCAAAAAGTCAACAAGAAAGCATAAAGAACACAAACAATGAAAAAGAGAAAGAGGAAATCACTCAATAATACTTAAAGATGAGTAGCAAGAAAAAAGTATTCAAGCTAGGTTGTGGTAAGCAAAATAATCTCAATCATTCAAAAGAGCGAGATGGTCTAAAGAAGATTGAACATAAACTCAAGACTAATCAAACCTTTGTAGACTCTTCCAATCAATCAGATAATTGAAAAGATCATGAGACAAAGACCAAACTAGTGAAAAACAAGGTGAATCAATCTCACAATGTAGAATAGGTTTGAAAGATCAACAAAGATAAAAATGATTGATAAGTATCAAATCCTCGATCCAAACAAATTCAAAGACAATCAGGAGTCACGGAGAAAAAAACCTCTCAAAAGAAGACTGAGAACAATCAGGTAGAAAGAGGTAAAAAATCCTGAAAAGGGAGATTGGTGCCCCTGCTCTCAAGGATATAGAGCATCAATAAAGAGAATGGCGATCCCTAAGAGGCTTTGGGAGAGCTCCAATCAGATAATGACGCCCTTGTATGAACTGTAGGGGAGCTCCAATCAAGCTAATGGCGCCCTGGTGTGAACTGCAGGGAAATGCTAGTTTCTGGAAAAGTTCAAAAAATGGCTTCTAAGAAGCTCAGACTCAACAGAGACTCAGTCAATGGCTCTGTAAACTCTTCAATGAGGAAGATGGAAGGAGAAATAGATCAGAATCAAGCACTAAACAAGATCTAATGATAGGCAAAGGCTTTAGATGATCAAAGGAAAGACTAGTCAAAGTCGTTCCCTAGTGGAGTCACCATTTTTCTATTACAGAATATGCCCTCTGCAGACAAGTGAAAATTCCCTTGGATTGCTATACCCCTATACCAAGACAGAAATATTACAAGTGGACACTAACATCCCTTTAAAATCATCTACAAAAATCAAATTGAGAAAGAGAGAAAGGATATGACGTATCTTTTTCGATGTTTGTCCTCGGTGCTTCTAATCCCTGGAGCTTGATCCTCAAACTCCCTAGCGCAAACTCAGATATGCAATAGCCAAGAAAGAGAAACAACTATCTCCTACTATACTTGATTAGATAAGACAATTCTATCTACAAATATTAGAACAATAGTAGACAAGCATATGTAACTAGACACAGACTTGAAGGAAATAGGCCAAGTATATATTGAATGAGAACTAATAAGAAGATACTTGCAGACCATGATTGACGCTGCAAAAACATTTCCAAGCTCTCCTCATCCAACCCTTACACGAATGAATCAATATCAAAATGATGATGCTTTACTGATTTCTTCCCTCACTAGATCAGAGGTTTGATATGCTTAGATATAGATTCTTCCTTCTCCTTGGAAAAACCTTCAATATATAGGATTGAGAGGAACGACCACCATGATAAAATGAAGGATATGGTTGAGGATATGGCTCCTTAAGTTGGGATTAGATCCTAATATGAAACCATAGTGTAGATGTCAAACATAACCAACCTAATCCCAACAGATCAGGTCCTTGGAAAGAGGCGGAGGATCCCAAATTCCTCTCTAACAAGGTTGGTGCTCCCCCATAGTGAGAAAAGAGCACCATGGTGCTCCCTTAACAAGGCAGGGGGAGCACCGGTGCTCCCTAAACATGGATAGGGGGAACTACCCTTCTAAATTTCTCAAAATTGGTCGAATTTTTCGAGAAAAATATGTGTTTATGTTATCAAATGATGGGGCTTCTTCTTCCAACATGACTTAGGGATTGTGACATTTTTTATTATGGTGTCAAGGGGTTGTGACACTCAGCAAAGTGAATGTGACACTTGGTAAGGTGCATATGACACTTGTGACAGTGCATGCGACACTTAACAAGGTGCATATGTCACATTGCTACACTTGCAACACTTAGGGTGAGATACCTACGTGTGCAATTTGGTGTGTAACAACTTAGTTGGTGATGCAAGAGAATTCATGTATCTTCCCTATTCAATCAAATATCATCTAGTCGAAGAACATCTAGAATTATTGTTTCATATCTGTAAAATCACCTTCCAGTTGTATAACTCCACAACCATTCAATAATGGAGAGCACAATTCTAAAATGCAAGCATCATGGACATTAAGGGAATACCAAACGATTGAGAATTATAGCTTGGACATATATTAGTTTGAGACATTTTCAAAAAAGTAAGTTTTGAAAATTAATTCTATTTTGAAAAAGTAATTCTATTTTGTAATTCACTTTAGTTAAAAAGTGAAACTCTTATTTTTAAGAGTTGAGTCTAAAAAGTGTATTCCATGCATGCATGAATTAAACTATGAGCAATCTCAAAAATATTTTAGGGTTTTGGTATCAACTAAAACTATAAAGACATGTCAAGATAAAGAGTTCAAATACACTTGAATGCTTGAGCATTTGAGCAGGTTGAGCGACAGAGAGGGAGAGAGAGTAGACAACCAGGAAAGAGACGTTTTCAACAATACATAGTCTCATGCAACATATATGTATAGTGGTACAAAAGTTCGTACATTCGGATGGATATGTGTAGTCCTATGAACGAAACCATACCATCATCCATATAGTCTGTATGGACATGCAATACTCTCCCAACATATTGTTTCGCTCAATTTGAGGTGTTTTTTTGGTATATGTACAATGTTGTTTTTTGGGCAGCTTATGGAGATTTCCTTCTGGTTTTTTCGAAGGAATGAAAATCAATTATTGAAGGAGTAATTACATGTGTTGTGTGAAATTAATTATTATACTTCCGCTATTTGATTTCCAACTATTGTGTGATTAATGCTATGGTCTGAAATTTATTTTTGTATTAATTAAATTCAACAATCTACTTGTTTGATTGAAATAATAACGACATTAGTCACTTAGTGCTTGGAAATGTTCACATGGTATCAGAGCTTATTTCTTTGATTGAGATTCTCTAGGAATTACAATGGTAAAGCAACTGTAGGGAAGAAGGACCAGCAGTGAGATGATTTCAAAGTTTCATTTTTAGATTTGAGAGTTTTTGCAATGGATCTCAGAGATGGCATCAGCTAGCCTCGGGTTCGAGGATAGATTTGATGGTGCCTAGAATTTCTTATTATGGAAGGTGATGGTAACACTCTTAATAGAAGAGAATGATCTCTAGGATATTATCAAGAATGTTGGTACTTCGCCTACATATCTGTAGGAGTTGGGAGCTCACAACAAGAGGGTAGTGAAGGCCAAGTGAATGATCTTGGATGCCATAAAGGATCATATGATCCCTCTTGTATTCGAGAAGAAGATGATGAAGGAGATGTTTGATGCGCTAGTTAATCTCTACCAAAGTCAAAACTTAAACAGGAAGATGATATTGTAGAACAAAGTCAGATCCATAGTGATGACTAAGTAAGACAAAATCATCGATTACCTTATGAAAATCACATAGATTCATGATCAACTTGCAATAGTTGGGGAAAAGGTTGTAGATGTAGAGCTAGTGAACATGGCACTGAATGGTTTCCCAGCTTTGTGAGAACCATTTGTCAAAGGTATTTGCCAAGGATTCAATATAAAGAGTTGGTACTATTCCCTTCAAACTCTAGTTAGGTGATTCTTTAGATCTTGACAATGTCTTGTTTATTCAAGAGATTTGCAGTTGAGTTCAAGAACCAACAAGTCCTCATCAAACCAAAGGAATCTAGCCCAAATATAGCTCAAGTAATAGGGCTTAGAGAAGGAAAGTGTTACAAGTTGCAGGGTGAACTTGTTTGAGCCTTGTGCATGATAATTACAACTTGTGCAAGTTGTGGCACAAGAGGATGGGGAACCTACATCACAAGGAATTGCCTATCTTGAAGGATATAATGATAGATCTTCCATAGTTCAGAGTTGAACAACATGGTGTATATAGAGGGTACATGTTTTGCAAGCATAGGTCTAACGAGATTCTAGACCTAGTGACAAAGGACAAGGAGTTAGAAACTCTGAAGGTTGAGTTAGGATCACAAGTGATTTCCAAAGTAGTACAACAACCTTCAAGTAGAGAAGGGGAGACAATATCCCCTTGCACTTTTGTCAGGAGACCTCAATGATTTAGTCAGACATTGAGGGATGCTTAGGAGCATGTTGACACTCCTACGAGCACATTTGGAGAGAGAAGACCTCCAAAGAAGTTTCCAGACTATATGGAATTTATGTGAAGCATTATAGATTCCAAGCCTTTCACTTTTCAAGAGGCAAAAGACCAATAGAAATGGTGAGATGCCATGGTGGAGGAGTACACCTCCATCATGAAGAATGATGTTTGGGACATAGTGCAAAGATAGGAGTTGAAGTCAGCTGTAAGTTCCAAATGGATTTACAAGATCAAGCATGCTCCAAATGGTAGCATTGAGAAGTTCAAAGCAAGGTTTATGGAGAGAGGGTTCTCCCAAAGAGCGGGCATGGACTACGAGGAGACTTTTTCTCTAGTTGCCAGGCACAAAGAACAACCTTGAGGATTTGAAGTGAGTGTAAAGGAGTCCCATGTTTTTTTTTCAATGAACACCTTCATAGTGGAGCCAAGGCAGGAGCATTGGGTAGTGAAAAAACATGTGCTCAGGTATTTGAGGGGAAAACTTGTTTGATTGAGATCATAAGGACTTTAGTCACCTAGTGCTTGGAAACTTTTACAAAAACATGTAGTCCCTCTATAAGCGACTAAGCTTGTAATAGATCCCTACATATTTGAGCAAATAGAAAAGGCATTCATGGAAGATGGCAAACTTTTGTTGCACCAATAACAAAATATGTAACACATATATGCATACCCAACCCTTGGGTACACATTCAAGATGAGGACTTTGGGTACATATCAAGTACGACCCACGTGTACCTAGCACAACAAGTACTTGAGGGTATGCCAAAGCACCAAAAATTTGCATCCCCAACATTTGGGTACACGGAGGAGTACCTTGTTCCCTTGAGGTATGCAAAGTAACCCCCATTGCACCCTTTTCAAGATAATAAAAAATGGCCCTAAAACCTAATTGCTAATTCCCCGCCCTTATCTACTTGGTCCAACCAACCCACCTACAATCTTTAAATCCTAAACAAACACAAAAATAAATCACAATGATCATTTACTATTGTTGGGCCATCACTCTTCTATTGTTAGGCTTGAAAATTCATAACAAGAGTGGATTTGCAATATATTTTTCCTATCTCATTGTACACAATTTGAACTATGAACATAAACACACTGAAATGTCTAACACCTTAGCACAATGGAATATAAAACTAGTAATTAGATCATGCATAATACACAGAAATTTAATGCCCAAAATCACTCTTCTTAAAACTAGAACAATGGGCTCACGTACCAAGGAAAATGGCCCTTTTCTTTCACAATATAAAAATGCCAAATACTTACAAAATCACTGCAGAAACCCTCGATTTCTGTGCCCAAATCTGATCAACTTAGCTAACTGTAATAGCCCTATCTCCTGTGACTAGGCTGGCTGCAACAGTCTTGTTCCAGTCCTCCTTTGCTTCCCCAAATCTGCCCCACTAGTTGACCTTGCTGCTGACTATTTAGGCTATTACATCAGTCCTAAATCTGCCCTCAATGTGTCACTAAAGTGCCAGGACCTTGTTGTTGTTCTAGCCCTCCTTTGCTGTCCAAAATCTTCCCTCAAGGGCTGTCCAAAGTCTGCTCCAAGACTGTCCCAAAACTGTTGTCAACCCCCTCAAAACTATGGTTGTGACAACCCTTCTGTACTTGATGTACCAACCTCTTTTCTCCTGTTGTGCCAGTTGTTATAGCCTCAAGCACTCCCCATATCACCAACAACAATGCCTAGAATTTTCCAACACTCTTGTTGCTTCCTAGAACTAGCACGTCGAGCCTTCTTCAGGCTGTGGCTGCTTCCTCCTTGCAGATTGTACCTCTAGGATAGTCCTAGCATACTTGTAGCAACCTTTTCTTGTCGTGGCTGCCCTCAAAAGTCACCACACAAGCCTGTAGTTGTCTCGAACTTGCAGGCCAAGCCTAACACAGGCTGCAGCTAGGATTCTCTAGCAAGTTGAGTAGGCTACAGCTAGGATTCTCTATCAAGTTGAGCCTCTCCTAGGCTGCGCCCTGCTTTCCCTTGGCTGCCAGTAGACCTGTGGCTGCTCTTCTCTTTGGCTGCCACGCTTCCTAGACTGCTGCTACGTTACTTGGCCCTCCTCCTCCTTTGGTACTTGCCCAAAACAATCAGAAACAACAAATCTGAGGCCAAAACTCAGCCCTATCCATGGCCAGACTGAGGTCACCACACTGTCCTCTCATGCTAGCTGAGGTCACAAGACTCCACACAAGAATTAAATGTCACATTCATCCTTGAACTCTTTTATCCACATTCATTCTTGATCTCTTTTATCCATAAGAAACCCACAAGGACCCACACAAGCCCACAAATCCCCTAGCTCCAATCCAAGGGGGTTTTCACCGCAACGAAAGTGCAGTGAGGTGCCAACGGAGATTCTCACATGCTCGACACCAAGGCCATGTAAGAATACCCACCCGAAGCTACAAAACATGAACAATTTTTAGTCTTAGAATTATTTGTAAATAAATGCTTAAATACTTTGCATGAAAATTTTATAACTCTGCTACACTAACTCCATAGGACAGATATACCATGATGTTGTGAATATTGTATGTTTTTATTTTTATTTTGCAGTTAATAAAGAAGAAGATCAAGATCAGCTAAGCTTGAGTGCCTATAGGAGCTATGATACCACAAGAAGGTAAATGTAAGGGGGTCTAAGGGGGGGTTATGCCTAAAACATCTACCTTATGCTATCTTGAACCCTACCCATTTCAAATTTGAAATTCAAAGCTAAAAGGGGTTACGAGGAGTGGAGAAACTTTCTCCCCTACATTGTTGAAACTAGGAAGAGAAGTTGAGTTTGAATTCTCTAGTCATTATGCATAAGGAAAATTCGAATGGGGAGGGAGGAGCTATTAAAAAAAGGCTTAAAAGAGAGTTTTGAGAGATTAGACTGTGGAAAAATGGAGCCAAGCCCATGATAGACCAACCAATTATGAATTGAAGCTTGTAGCCTTGAGGAAAAGCCAAGAAACCATAGAAAATTTTGCTGAACTTGAGATAACAGAGTGGACCTTCTATGCACACGCAAAGTAATTTCTAAAGTACTGGACAACAGAGAAGGAAGTGCTCCATGTGTTGTGTGGGGCAGGTATGTGGGGGCCTTAGTGCTGCTCTGTCATCAATAAATTTGCAGTAGAAAATGTTGGTTAAAATCTGAATTTAAGAGTTATCTATCTCTGCTTCTCCCCGGTGGTATCATATCCCGGCTAAAGGGGTGGCGTTCGCTGTGGATTGCATATGGTTGGGTGGAAATCGCTCACTTAGCTGGTGGTTGATCCGCAATTTGGAACATAATTTGGATTTTAAACTCTATTCTGGTTTAATGTTATGTTCTACTTTTATCAATGTATGTCTCTGTTCTGTGTATTTATTGATGTGGGGTCTATCTCTGCGCATTCAGAGTATAAATTTGTTTGGTAAATTCGTATATCTCTGTTGCGTGTATATTGGCTGCTGATTGTAGTTTGATGTTATTTAATTTCTGTAAATAACCATATCCGAAAATGACGTTTTATTGGTAAATTTTATATATGTTCATTCTATTGTAAATCACAGTTGAAAATTGTAAACTACAGTTGAAAAGTTTATGGAGTCCTAGTCAATCTGATGTGTGATAGCTTGTTGATACTTTTTGAGATGTAGCTTGAGGACTTCAACATCTAGATTGCTGTTTACGACATGTCAAATTTTAGTAGATGATATAATAAGGATACAGGATGCAAGTAGCAAGATGATATATAATGGCTATTTGAGAGCAGTCTTAAGTTCTTAAGAGCATTGGAATACAGGTTTGCCCTTCTTCTGGTGTTGACTGAAAATACCTTGAAAGAAAAAAGAAAAAAGAATCATTGAAAGTCTTGGAAAAATCTGTTGTCAACAGGGTTTGGAGTTTTCCCTTTATGTTGATCTTCAAGTAAAGAACGATTTTTATCCACGCTATCTGTTTTGTTGAGAATTGTTTCTATCGTGCCACTGGATGGATGGCTAATAACCTGGGAAATTTATTTTTCAGAGGTGACACCGTGAACCAACCAAACAAATGTTCAACACGTCTAGAAATGGATGAACCCATTTCTGCCACAGAACAGTTCTCTTTTAAACAACAATTATATGTATTTACGATGCATCAGACTTAGCATTCTCACTTTGAATAAGTTCCCGTTGTTATATGACAATTGCAATTGGAGATTTGGTCAAATCCTGTAGACATCACTCTTAATTTTGCTCACTACTGGTCTCACTTATCAGTGAGGCTCGTTGACTTCATTTTCAAGGTAAATGTATAGTCTCGAATTTGACTTTGACGACTGCCAGGGATGTAATTCTTCTGACCAAGAAGAACAATTCTGGAGCAATATCACTGATCCCTATTCTTGACTTGCTTTGGCAGATTTTCAATTACTGCAATTTTAGAAATTCTTTGTAAACAATTTAAAGCAATTTTAATGATATTCACTTTTATATCCTCTTCTCCATAAGAAGTAACCATTGATATCAGTTAATTTGTTTGCAAGATCTTTAAGCCACCTAAAAAAGAGTTCAGGTTCTTTCTTCCTCCATGTTGTGCATTTTCATTTGAAGATACTGAAAAGTATTAGAATGGATATGCCAAATATCTATATGCTGCATAGATTTAAATTGTAATAGAAGTTTGATGACCATTGGTTAGCTGTGCAAGTTTTCATTTTGATTGATAAAGGGCATTGCAATATTCTCCTTAAGAACCAGATGCAGGAAAACTCTTTCTTCATATTTTAATGAAGTGATGAAAGCATACCCTTACTCCTGCTAGAATTATTTTTCTACTCTATAGAAGTATAGATGCATTTGCCATAGCCTTGGCGTAGGCCACTAGGTTAGACTTCAGTGCCATCTATGACCTTTGCTCCATTGTCGGGGCAGTTTGCATGTACTATTGGTTGGGATTAGATTAATCTTTGAATCTGTCCAATACCGTCTTCATATGACACAAATTCAGGTGCTATCCAACTCTCCACAGTAAGATTTCTGCCGCAAAAATGCGTACAACCATTTGAAAGAAGAATAACAACTTGTTCATGTGCTATCCTAAAGGAATTGAACTTACTAATCTTGATTGACTTGACTTGACATTAGTTCAATTCAAAATTGATCTAACTTGAGGTTGATTCCCTTATTGAAAAGAACCATTAAAAGCACATATCAAATCAATTGACAAAAAGTAAGTCACTTTAGAAGGTGAAAGTTGTTGCCATGGGATCTAATATTGACACCATGCATTCATGTGGACACAAGATGTTGGTAAAATGTACTTATTGATCAATAGATGCCAATGAATCCAATAACTGCCTATGAATCCAAATAGATGCTACACCAAAATGGTATCACTAACTAGATTATAATGGTGCTAACTATTGACAAATAGCTCAGAAAGGAACTTTTGCACAAGTTCAGAGTGAATATGTTGGAAGTAGTTCGAGTTATTTTCAAAAATGAATTTTATTTGGTAATTCTCTTTAGTAAAAAAGTGAAAAGTCTTATATTTAGCTGCTGAGTCTGATAAAGTGTATTTTATGAATTTATAACTTAGACTAGGAATTAATTTCAACCATAGATCTCAATGAGAAATTAGGGTTCTGGCTAAAAGTTTAAAGACAGGGCAAGATAGAGGGTTGAGACACATAGTTGAACACTTGAGCGGGTTGAACGACCAAGAGGGAGAGAGAGAGCAGGGATTCAGGAAAGAGACCATACATAAAAACAGATCTGTGCAAGTCCGTACAGGGCCAAACGACCAAGAGGGAGAGAGAGAGCAGGGATTCAGGAAAGAGACCATACATAAGAACAGATCTGTGCAAGTCCGTACAGGGCCATACAGCAGGCTTTTGTTGTTTTCTGTTTTTCCAGCAGGCCATGCCTCTCTCAGGTAGGCCTTACAAAGTTACAACCCAGTTTCAGTGTGATATATGAACAGTGAAGCTGCAGGTTTTAAGCAGAACATGGATGTTATCTTGTAAACTTTCGAAGAAATGAAAAGCTGATTTTTGGAGGAATTACCTGTGTATGTGTGAAACAGTTTTATGCTTCCGCTATTTAATTTCCCAGCTTTTGTGTGATTTATGCTATGCTCTGCAATTTAATTTCTACATTAATTAAATTCAGTGATTTATTAGTTTAATTAAAATCATAAGTACAAGAGTCATCTAGGGTTGGAATTTTTTTTACAATAATGTGTAAGCATTACCAAGCCACATGACAGTTGAAAAAGTAACACTTACATAATATGAAGCATTCTGTGATATGTTACGGTGAAATTAATCTTATTACATATTATAGAAGAATTTGTAGGTAAAGCTAGCGAATATCTAAACAAATTTCACCCCTATATTAGATTTCAAAAGTGCACGATGCCATAAAATACACTCGAGTGATTTATAAAGCTCCACTAAGGAAATTCCTGTGGAAAACATTCATATGACATCCTAGATGTAATTTGAGTCTTTATAATGTTTAAGTTCCATGTACACTTTGCAATTATTTTCATCCCTGCTACTATATTCTGCTTAGCATCTAATGTTTGCTGTCACGTATGACTTGTATGTTTTATAATTCAATGACCTGTAGTTTAATTATCTATCATATGCTACACACTGGCTGTAGCAATGCGAGGTGACAATTGAGCTGACCCTTTCTTGCACCTAGAATCCAGCACAAAGGCCATATTAGCGAAGAAAAAATGCAAACATTGCAGTCTACAATTATTTGTGAAGATCATGAGGCTATTTCCCGTGTTTTTGGCAGCGCCTCTTAGCCAAACCTTGATAGATCTATAAGATCAAATTTTCCAAATAGTGTGGTACATGTTATGGTGAAACTGGAAAGGGTTTTTTTTCTTCTTGTAGATGCATATGAATGATGCCTATTACTTTTGATGCAGATGTACCAATTTCCCCAATTGAGAAAAGAAAAAAGAAAAATATAGTATAGGATAGTGGATAGTGGCATGAGGCAGGCAGGAGGGGGCATACAGCCTAGCATGAAGCCATTCAACACACTTGCCCAAAAATTGAAGAACAAGCAGCAGACTCGTCTAAAGAGCTAAAGATTTTGGAACTGGCTCGGGGGAAGACCAACCCACACTCTTCAATGAAGAGGCTCATACGCACCGCGAGATTGATATCGATCATAAGAATGATGACCAAAGGGCTCATTCTATTGCTGCTTCTTCTCATGATTGATCGCACTAGCCATAAAATGGCATCCCCTGTTGCCTCCATGTTGCGTAGCAAACAAGGAGGCATGAAGGAGGAGAAGTAGAGGACAGCCAGGCAATCCGGGAAACTGGAAAACATGGAGTATAGGGTATACCCATGCTGAGACATGAAGCCGACCAACGCTAAGAGGAAGAGGGAGAGTTGATGGGATGGGCTCACTGCATGGGTGCAGAAGACAACCCTACAGTAGACACGCAGGAGGTACGTCCAGTTCTCAGAGGCCATCCCCCAGTTCGGAGCCCACATCAGGAGCCAAGAGGGCATCAAACCAGGTCTGAGTAGAAGCAAACCAAGACTCAGAGGATTGTAAGAGGTTTTCATGGCAGGCACAAGATAGAAGACAAGGTTCGGGGACGAGGAGGAGACACCAGAAGCACCAAAATAGATGAGTGAACGGACACACATTAATCCCAGATCCAGGCTTCTCTAGAAGCAGGAATACCAGGCATTCCTTAACTTTGGATCTATATTGGCACACAAAGG
>ML794541.1:316657-366575 GCA_009831015.1 Picea engelmannii
TTATCATTAGTCGATGACTCTTGAAGCACATATTGAGCCTCAATGACTACAACAACTTTTGTTGCACATGTTTGTGGCAATGTTTGGACATTATTTGAATGGAATTTTCTATGATGGGCCCAAGCCTTTCTCCATGGTACCTCTCTAGCAGATAACAAATCAATATACTTATCATAAAGATCATGCATATTTATTTATTTTAGTACTTCAGTGCTCAGAAGTTTCTTTCGAAGTTATGGGTGCATTTTAAGTCATTATACTCTTCCAACATTTTTCCATTCATAGACTCAACGTAAGCCCTATTTTTTGTCGAAGATGGATCCAATGGCATATAAATTCTTTGATCTAACATTTCAATGGGTTGTGCAGAGGTGTCACAATCCAGGTTTTGCTTAAGCTACTTAGCACCATTACAATACAGGGTTTGTGTTTGATAGGATAAAAAAAGAAAAGTTTGTCTCATCTTGTATATCAAAAAAGACAAAGAAAGCTTTAAAATTCATCCAAAAGGCATGAGATCCAGAAAACGTGAAGGGAAACCCTCTTTTTCGATAGTGAGAAAACTACCTATTCCTTGCGCCTTATGTCTACTTTGGACCACCCTTTAGTTTCATGTCATAATTAGTAGATCCACATAGATTAGACACATTTCAAAGAACCCCATTTTCATTTTGCTATAGAATCGTGGCTAGCCAATGATTTCATTGTTCAAACTATCACAATCTTAATGGCATATTCATATGGAGGGAAGTTTATTTAGATGACCAAACATTCCAAAATATTTGCTTCTCCCACATGTAGCATCTACGGATGTACAATGATAGTTTTTATTTTCACACAATGATACATTATCTAGAGATTTCCATGGCACAGGTTGTGAAAAATCACCATGTATGTTTTTGGAAATACTAAGCATGTGATGTTGAATATTATTACAAGCTTGTTTTTGAAACATACTATAATGAAAATGGTATGAACGTCTCCTTGAACCCTAGCTGAAAAAGGGTTGCATTATTTTGCTCATTACAATTCCACATAGATCAACACAACCATTTATTTGGGTGATCTATAACTATCCAGTGAATTCAAACTATAACCAAATGTGATCCTATGATATATCTTTTGGTTCTATCTAGATCTATTTCTCCTAGTTATATGCACCAGATCTAGTTTCAACTCTCTCTCTGTGTCCTCCTAGCCCCATTTTGCTACAACATTCTCACGTTAAGGATTGAAGATCAAAGACCATGATTGTGTAGATTGGGACTCGTGTCGTTGTTCACAATGGATCCATGTTAGCACTCTTCTTCAACTATAGATTACTCTATCGCAAACCTAATCCAAGTCCTCATTGATATTAATGATATGTCTCACACTCCTCCTTTTCAACTACATACCAACATATATCTTCCAGAATATGATAGACGGATGAATGGAGAAATTTTCGACTCTTGGATCCAAAGTCTACATGCTTATTTTCATGCATGCCCTACTAAAAAGGATGATCAATGTTGCTTCTTTCTACGATTCATCTTATTGGTATCACCCAAACTTGGTGGCAATCTTAGGGTACAAAAATTTATATCCACTACTCTCCACAACCTATTACCACTTGGGATGCATTTTTCCAAGCTCTCAAAGGACACTTTTACCCTCCAAGGTATATTTATAATTTGACGTATCAGTGGTTACAACTTTGTCAACAACCATGTTAGAGCATCCATAAATACATTTCCATTTTCTCTAAGCTTAGTCTTCAATTCAAGATTTAAGAATTAGAAAAGGTACATGTCCTTAAATTCATTGTTTGGTTATTAGTTGATTTTCACCATGAAGTTAATTTATTTGATAGTTATAAACTAGATAAGGATTTTATCCTTGCTCTAGATATGGAACACAAACTAACTCACCAAATCCCTCTACCTTATTATGCTCCTCCTCCAACTACATCTCCCTCCCCCATTGATTAGTAGTGCCACGGGTTGTTCCTCAGGTTGTTCCTGACTAGGGAATAACGCCAAGGCACCCTATGGAGGAAAATAACCTCCCCACTTTAGAATGAACTGAAAGAATCCAACAACCAAAAGAGATAACCCTCAAATAAGAATGTTTTAATTGATATTTTCTTTAATAAATTGAAGAAAAATATATTTTATTATTATTATTATCAAACATTCAAACTTATAATGCAAACTTGAAGTAAAGATCGAAGAAATTATGTTATAAATATTTTGAGAATTTAATAGTTTCCTTTGTTGCATGAGGGGCACCATAATCCCATTCAATTGGTTTTTAGAAAATAACTATAGAATAAAATAAATAAATAATAAAGAAAAATAAAATTTGCTTCAAAGTAATACTACTCAAGGCCAATACTGATTCAAAGAAAAAGTTTCATCAAGGATGCTCAGAATATACACTCTTTCACACCTGAAATTATATACATATTATAACCTTTTAGTTACACTTCCATGCACATTCATACTCATTTGTACTTTCAACACAATTTAGTAATAAATAACATGAAACATCAATATGAATAATATAAAGATGTATCCTATTATCAGTTAAGATTTATCAACACTCATTTCAAGAATCATAATGTGAAAAGTTGAATGTAAATATTGATATATTAAAACTCTTATAAATGTAGATAAAGATATTTATAAATATAGATAAAGATATTGATTTAATTTAGTAATAAATAACATGAATCATCAATATGAATAATATAAAGATGTATCATATTATCAATGAAGATTTATCAACACTCATTTCAAGAATCATCATGTGAAAACTTGAATGTAAATATTGATATATTAAAACTCTTATAAATGTAGATAAAGATATTGAAATCAATTCTCTGAAAACTTTCTTCGCTCAAAGTTGAAGCCTTATTGAAATGTTTAAATCAACCAAACAAAATAAATACAAAAGAAGCTTATAGAATATTGATTAAACATGGGATGAATCCTATGAAACTCAGAGGGACCATTAAACCCAGAAACTTTTAAAACAATTTTTCTCCTCCCAATGATTGATATCGCTAACATATGCATGTTCTCATTTTAGTCGAAGTCTCAATGTCATATTCTTGCACATTTTTACTTTTATTTTCTTGAACCTTAACCATTTTTTGTTTGAATAATGGTTTCCGAAAATAGTAGAGAGTGGAAATAAAAAATGTTTGGAAAAAGTTATTTCCTCAAAATGTTAAGCATGGAAAATATGTGACTTGTCTATCGAGTCATATATTCTTTTTTTCCTTTGTTGAGTTTGATTTGGAAGCAATTTGGGCACTTCCCTGTTTGTTGGATTATTGCTTTTTAACTTGGTTATTAAATTCCATTCATTTCTTTCGGGATACTTAAAATCCTCCATTTTCCTTGCAACAATATCCAACTCCATGAAAACATCAAAAGATGCAGGTGGTAGACTCTGATGCAGATTTGTAATAGTACCTAAAATTTGAAATCAATTGAAGGTTTATCAAATAATTTTCCTTCAAGAAGGCTAGTAACAATATTTAAATTGTTCAGTATTGTTTATTTGTTTAAGCAAGGAATCATTATATGCCTCAACACTGAAAAGCCAATATATGCCTCAGGTGATATAGAGGAATTGCATGCTCTCTTCCATTCTTTGAACCTACAGAACAAAATATCACCTCAATCTAGTCGATTTGTCAAACAATCCAAAGATATTCCACATCTAGAATTTTCATCCGTGGAACCTTGAAGATCATCTCTCATTTTTGGTGAATGTGCTCTGGTGGGCAAGTTCATTGGTCTATGGCCAAGTCCAAAGGCCGTTGAAACCTGGGTATTAGATCATTGGTGCCTTAAGATCAAAGGCTCGGTAAGATCTTTTATTGTAGGTGAGGTTATTTCATTTTTTCTTTTTTCTAGCAAATCGGAGAGGAATATAATATTCCACTCTGACCCATATTTTATGGGTTCTAGGGGTATGTTTATCTCCCCATGGTCTTTAGACTTCAACCGATAAGTTGAAATCTCCACAGCCCCGATGTGGGTAACACTTATTTATCTTCCTCTTATTTTTTGGGAAGATAACTATCTTAGAGCCATTGGGAATAAATTGGGCATATAAATTGATTGAGATGAGCCAAAAGGAAACCATTTTTTCTATGTGAGAATCTGTGTGGAGGCAGATTTGGAGAAGGGTTTTCCAGAGGAAGTGTAAACAAAAATTGATGAGTGAAGTTTTCGACAGCCTCTTGGCTACAAGCAAATTCCATTCAAGTGCCATGTTTTTCATGATCATGGACACTTTGTTAAAAATTGCCAAAAAATGCATCCATCTCAGTCGCCTCCAATAAAAGAAGTTGAGTTTAAAACGGTCACAGGTAAACATAGGAACCCACAGCGTAAGGGGCTGCCCCAACCAAGAAAATGTCAAGAGAATTTGCAAAATAATTAGTTCAGGGCCCTTGAAAATCTAGGTGATGCAGAAAATCTCGGAGAATATGGAAAGGACCCGAGATCTCACCCTTCCATAGGTTTTTCCCGTCCTCCAGAGGAGCCAAAAATCAATCCAAAATAAGACAAGAAGAAAGATGCTTCAGCAGAAGAAGAAAGAGAGGACCATCGGGAAGTTGAGGAAAAAGATGGAGAAGCTAGTGAGGAGGTTGGAGAAGAAGTTGTTGAAGATTGCACAGAATAGGAGGAAGAAGTGGAAGTTGTAGAAGTAAAAGCAACAAAAAAAAATTCAGGTCATGGGAATACAGTTCCAAAAGCGCAATCTCGTTCTGAGCCCACCAAACATTTTTCTTTTGTTGATGCTTTGAAGACTTATGCACCAAACCCCTCCCCCCCTCTTACAAGGGAAAGGAGATCTAAAAAGGAACAGGCAATTCACAGAGCAAGAAAGAATAATAGTTCGGTAAATGAGGCATTTGATATTTTTCATCCATGTTGGCATCCAAGCGGGGTTAAAGAAAGTTCCATACATTAATTTATTGTTTCTATGTAAACCTTTGTAATCAGTTTGTCAGAATATATTCGTGTTCACAGAAATCTGGTATACAAAATAAGAAAGTGTTTGTTTTCGCCTCCATATGTGACAGAAGGTTGAAGCACACTGAATTATTTACACTACGTAGCAAGAGGCTTTTTACTCTCTTGAAATCCATGTATCTCCTTTGTTGTTTCAACTTTGATGCAATTTCTTTTTTAATAAAACTCTAACCGTTTTTGTTAAAAAAAACATATACTCACAACCCATACTTAACACAATGTGGGTTAATTCTTCAGTTGGTTTTTCTTTGTATCTTAGTACCTATTGGAATACATCCATGGATGAGTGTAAATTAATTATTTAAATATAAAGATCAAAACAAATATGAAATCTTAAGTAAGGCCGAAAATGTAAGTACTCACAAACTTTTCCATGAACCCTTTTCTTCCTCGTCGTCTTGTCTTATATGTTGAACAAGTTCCATTTTTGTTTCTGCAACAAAACAATTGAACATTAGTGTTTCATGAAATAATTAAATTCGATGTACATAAAAAATAAATGAATGATTGCATACCTCTGATGCACATTGTTGTTGGGATGGCTCCTCATGTGCTGCAATAATGTTCATTTCTTTTACCATCTCTTTGTACACTTTTTTGGACATACCTACCGACATGTATTGGTTTTACCCTCATTTATCTCTTGGAATTTGCATAATCTTCCTGAAAAATGAAAAGCACAATCATTTTTTTTAAATCTACATAAAGTTAATATAGCAAAAAAATTAATTTGGTAATTTTTGGGAGATATTATAGAAAAGTATGTTTAGTAATAATACTTTTTAAATGATTATTTTTTGTTATTGTAAGTTTTTTCTATTGCAAGTCTCACAGGTCGCATTGAGAATTGATCCAAAAATGATTCTCGTAGTTTATATATAACCTAATTCTTTTAGTCAATGGGTTGATTTTTGTATTGTAAGTGTAATGTACATATATACGTTCTTTCCACTATATCCCTCGTAGTTTTGTAAAATAATTCCCCCCTCTCATTAACTCACAACACCACTCTAGACGAACTGAGGACCAATTCATCATGATTTACTTCCCTCATAATTTTTATCTTCTTAGGATGACATTTTGTTCCATCACTATCAGTTCTTGCACAACATTATGTGAAATCGAGTGTTTAAAACATGTCAATGATTAATGTTACGAAATTAATTTTTAGTAAAAAGTCAAAGAAAAACTTCATGTTGATTACCTTTTGATCCACCCAATTCCTCTATTTGCAACATTTCCATAAATCTTTCACGTTCTTTTGCACTCATATTGCTAACAATCTTATCAAGTTTCTTCAATTTATTTCTCTACATAACATGTCTTAACCAATACATGTCATTAATTAAAACCTACAGATACTTTAAATATATCAATTTTTAAATAAAACTTATATAACTTGTCTTATTTTTTTGTTGGGATAAGCTACCATTGCGCTCACTACAATAATTTGTTTTTCTTTTACTTGTATTGGCCATCTTCTATAACAAAAAAAAAACAAGAATCATCAAATATAAAAATTATGAAATATTTTTTACAAAATAAGATTTCGGTGCGTATAAGAAAATAATATTCAATGATACCTTAAACATATGTATATGTATCGATATCGGATTACTATGTTGTTACAAAATTGAAAATGTTTTGTTTACAAATTGTTATACTCACGCGGGGCTCTATAAAGTAATAGAAGTATCGATGACTCGTTATTGTTTATTGCACACTGTCGAACCCATGAAAAAGTTTAAAACCTAACACTTTCAGTATTAAAAACAATGTTATTTACATTTTAAACTTAGCAGTGATATTGACAAGAACACGTGCATCGATGTGTTATTCATGTACAGTGCACATCGCTAACCGTGAAAACATTTTTTTAAGAAATTGAGATCCAATGTAATGAGTGGTCCCATTGCAATGAATACCAAACACTCCATACACAAGTAAATAAACCCCATAAAAATATGTCTTTTTTTTTTAATCTCCTTGTGAAATATAGAGAGGGAAACCAAGAGAAACAACAAAAAAGCTAATGCTTCCAATACGAAAGGTAACTATGAAACCCCTTCAGTTTTTTGAGAAAACACTGAAAATTGTTTGAATCAAATAGGGGAAATATTTTGATGATCAATATAATGAAATCACATACCTAAATTTCTCCTCTACAGATTTGTGTGTGACCTACGGTGAGTTGCTACAAATTTGGCTCTTCAAAAAAATCTATCCAGTCTAAAATGTTTGTTGGTAAATCTCTCTTGCATAAATATCCCCTCTAAATTTTGGCAAAATAATGAAATAAGGATTAGAGTTTTCATTTATAAACACAAACATTTTGAAAAATGAAATTCCCGCTCTTTTTTTCGTTGCATATTTTGGCGCATTCATAATAAACACACATGTTTTTATTGTAACTTACTTTTTCGGTGCACTTTATAGTTTAAAGCGTACCAGTGGGAATTTTACGTAAAAACACATCGACAAACAATTTAATTGACAAAATACAGATTCAAACCTCTGCAATGAAAATTTTTCATAGGTTTTGCTTTGCAGAGCCAAAAATGGAGGTCACTCTTCAATGCCTCTCATAATTTATCACACTAACACGTTAGAAAATAATTAAGCACACTAATAACTTTTAAAAGCTATTCAAAATTCTATTTGTAGTGAGATTTTTTTATGCTTCCCAAACTTTATTTTAAGAATTTATTTGTGTATTGATGATGGTTTGGCTCAAGTGTAGGAAAAAAATGTTATAATATCAAATGGTCAATTCTTTTGATTCCAGATCACTCCATATCATTGCAAGTTGTCCACTACCATTTGCAATAAGTCTAGATTTGATTTATAATTCATTTATCTGATTAATTTATGTTATTTATGCATGTGCATTGAATAATTTTTCATTGAATTTGTAGGATCATAACTTAGGATTGAGTTAGGATGCACAAGATATTCCACCAGTCCAAAAATGCCACAAGCTCTTATCATGAGAAAGATACCACGGATAGATGTTTGATGAAAATGGACAACTACTTTACCCTATGAATTGTAGCATGCAATCTTCCAGCAACCATCTTGGTTCAATGGTATTAAACTGTGAATTTGATCTCTTTTATGACACCCCAATAGTATGTAGTTGTTCAAAATGTAAAGGGTTGAAGGCCCAATAAATTAAAGGATGAAGTATGGAGCCTACGATTTAGCATGGCCATGGATGGAGTTAACCTGTATTCCTTGCAAAACACCAACTATTATGTTTGGCCGGTGGTAGTGATCCATAACAATATCCCCCCATGGATTTCCATGAAGAATGAACATCTTATGTTGGCTCTTATAGACACGAGTAGAAGACAAGTGAAGAGAATGGATGTCCACCTCCAACCATTGATCGATGAATTTGAGTAATTATGGGAAGGGATACATGTAAGTGATATATCAAGACCCATCCCAATGGAGAGGTCTTTTACATTGTATGGCATATGTGCATACACAATGCATGGTTATCCACGACTAGGAGTTTTCTCTAGTAAGAATTTTTATTTATTTGTTTATAAATGTAATGTTATTTGGCATACTTTATTTGGTGCAACTATATTTTTGACACTAATGTTCTTTGTATACAATAACATTGTAAATATTCTAACAAAAGGGTATCATGGATGTAAATGTTGTGGACCTTCTATAAATACTAGGTGATTCGACCACCTATGAAAGCTGGTGTACGACTACTCGAGGGTATTCCTCCCATAAGACCACCCTTATAGAAGAGTTTATGAGTGTATTCAGTAGTGTGTCCATCGTGAAAATGGATATAATCCAGGTTCCTTGCTCTGATCCCAGAACTTCTTTTGAAAGTCCATCAACCATCTTATTCCTATCCCTGTATATGTCATACAAAGAGATATGTTAGAAATTTTTCATTTGGAGTTGCACATCATCATATAGTGGTTGTAAAGGTGAAATTCATGATTGTAGCTTCCTTTTGTAACCATTGGATAACTAGGAGTGAGTCACCAAATATTTGAATTTGTGACAGACCAAACTCTTGAACCAACATAAGAATTAATTTGAGAGCCAACAATTCAGAGTAGTTATTAGTTTCCTAACCTATCCCAAGTTTGAAATAAATGCAGTGATTTCAAGAAAAATATAAATTCCCTTTGAGCCTCCTTGCACCATCAAAGTATGCCCATGGGATATCCTTGTTGATTGCCTCTTCTTTTAGCTCATGCTTGTTTTGTTTATCATGGGGATGTGGATAAGCATTTAATATGTTTAGTGGTTGGATCATGCATTTGAGAAGTAGAGTCTCCTTTCCTTCAAATAGTTTCAGTTTCATGGCTAGTCAACTCACCAAGATATGTTAAGAGGAAAGGCTATAATATTCTTTGTATCATTTTTTGTATACAATGATTTGAATGCTTCTTCTATATTTTCACCTTCCCATTCATTTCTTAGCCCTATCATACTTTCCAGCTCTTTCCACACCTCTTTCATCTATGGGTAGGCCATAATTAAGTGTTCAATGGTTTCTTATACTTGTTGGCATAGGATGCACCAACCTAGACCATTGAAAAATTTCTTCTCTAGCACCTCCCAGGTGGGAGCCCTATTATTTAAAATTATGATAGTGGTCCTCAATGTTGTCCTTATAAGATAAGAGATTTAATTCACTATTTAAATCCTTTAAGAAAATATCATCTTTACTTTTGTTAAAAATCATGTGACTTTGAGTATCAAAATTTTCTTCAACGGGGCTTTTGTGCATGACAAAGTTTAGAGTTAGGGTTAAATGTCTATAATAAAAGTTGGGTTCATGGTCGTTTAAAAGGTCAAAATTTACTATTTGGTTGTATATGGATATCACATATCACATAATCCATGACACTGGTTCACATCCCATATGTGTGTGTGTGTGTGTGTGTGTGTGTGTGTGTGTGTGTGTGTGTGTGTGTTTTATTTTCAAAATAATATGTAAAAAAAATCAAAGTTGTGTTTTATTTTATTTAAACATATTGAGAAAGATTAATTACAATTTTTAATTAGTATTAGATTGTTTTTTTGCAATTTTTCTTTTTAATGTCATAAAAGGAGACTACATTGGTTATGAGAAACTACTCGATGTTTCAACCCCAGAGTAGGGATCATCCTCAAGAGTTTTAATAGCTCAGTTGAATGGGTTGTTTAATGTAAAATAGTAATAGTAATAACCCTATCTAAAGATATCATCGACCATATAGTGATTAGGGTTATTCTTATTAATTTTTAGCTTTTGAAGGATGGGTTTCCATGTCTTGCTTAGCTTTAGACCTTCATCTCTGTTCAAATTGTTCTCATTTAATTTGATTTCCATAGCCTCACGTATATTTTTTTTCCACGGTGATCCATTATTGCAATGATCTTTGTATTTGCTACGCATATATGGTGACCTGTATTATGGGAATGTTCAACCAAGGCTAATTTCTTAATTATGTTGTGCCTCGGGTCTACACAATGTTCACTTAATATTATTTGGATTGACCTCCCGGTTTCCCCGATGTATTGCTTGCCACAAGATCAAGGTATTGAATATACACCTTTTTCTTTTTTGGATCAATAAAATCCTTGGCATGATCTAGTAAAATATTTATTGTGTTAAGGGGTGATGACGAGACCCAAATGTTTCCCTTCTTCAAAATATTTGCAATATTGTCAATTGTACATTTTATGTAAGGAAAGATTATTGATTTCCCTTCTTTATTCTCATCAATAATTCTGGTATTAGATCTCCTCTTTGTTCTTATAACAACCTTATTGAGATAAGACAAGACTGTGTTGTGTTAATCAGGAAAACAAGACCACCAAGAAGAAACCTAACAAGGGAAGAAGCTATTGCGCTAAGGAATCTAAAAAACAATAAGAGCATTCTCATTTTAAGAGTTGACAAGGGAAATGCCACAATGATACTAGACAAAGTAGACTATAACAACAAAATGAATGAGCATTTTCTAGTAGAAGCTACAAAAAACTAAATGGAGATCCAACTAATAGAATTATCAAAGAAGTCTCCTTAGCAATAAAGAACTCTTCACTTGACATGGATATTAAACAAAAAATTCTTACTAAAAATCCTATTAAGCCAAGAATCTATGGATTGCCAAAAGTACATAAAGAAAATATGCCTTTAAGACCAATAGTCAACACTATTGGCTCACCCACATGCAATTGGCCAATTTCCTTGCAAACAAACTTAAAACCTTGGTGGGACCGACACAATCCTTTGTAAAAAATTCCACACATATACTTGAAGACGTCAAGGATAAAAGGTTGGATGAGGAGGACATTCTTCTAAGTTTTGACATGGTTCCTCTTTTTACAAAAATTCTAATAGATGATGCAATAAAAACCATAAGAGAAATCATTGATGAGGACACAACCAAACTAGTGGAAGTTTGCTTGAAGGAAGTATTAGTAAAAAAATAGAAGGAGTGACAATGGGTTCTCCCTTGTCTCCCGTAGTTGTGAATCTATATTTGGAAAAATTTGAAAAGCAAGCTATCGATTCCTACCCTAAAAATCCCAAAATGTGGAGAACATATGTTCATGATACTCACGTAATTTGGCCACATGGAAGAGATATTTTCACAGGTTTCCCGGAACATCTAAATAACCTATTCGAAAGCATAAAGTTCACAATGGAACTCGAAGAAAATAAAAGCATTCCTTTTCTAGATATCCTAATATCCAAAAAGGAGGATGGCTCTTTATCACACCAAGTATATAGAAAAAAGACTCATAATGATCATTACTTACATGCAAACTCTCATCACCACTCGACGCAAAAATGTGGAATCATCAATATACTAGTCACTTGATCTTTTAGAATACCAGACAAGGAACACATTGAACAAGAACTAAAACACCTAGAAAATGTATTCAAAGAAAATGGATATAGTAAGAAAGAGTTCGATAAGGTTGTTATAAGAACAAATAGGAGATCTAATACCATAAGTATTGATGAGAATAAAGAAGGGAAATCAATAATCCTTCCTTACATAAAAGGTACAATTGACAAGATTGCAAATATTCTGAAGAAGGGAAACATTAAGGTCTCGTTCTCACCCCCTAACACAATAAAGAATTTACTAGATCATGTCAAGGATTCTATCGATCCAAAAAAGAAAAAGGTATATATCCAATACCTTGCTCTTGTGGCAAACAATATATTGTGAAACCGATAGGTGAATCCAAATAAGATTACGTGAACATTGTGCAGACCTGGGGCACAATAGAATTAAGAAATCTGTCTTGGCTGAACATTCCCATAATATAGGTCACCATATATGCGTAGAAGATACAAAGATCATTGCAATAATGTATCACTATGGAAAAGGAAAGATATGTGAGGCTATGGAAATCAAATTAAATGAGAACAATTTGAAATGAGATGAAGGTCTAAAAGTAAGCAAGACATGGAAACATGTCCTTCAAAAGATAAAAATTAATAATAATAATAACCCTAATCACTATATGGTATGTTGATATCTTTAGATAGGGTTATTACTAATAATATTTTACATTAAACAAACCATTCACCTGAGCTATTAAAACACCTAAGGATGATCCCTACTCTGGGATTGAAACATCGAGTAGTTTCTTATAACCAATATAGTCTCCTTTTATGATTTTAATTATCTACTGCGTAAAAGATGAACAATATTATTTTTCCTTTTGGTAAGAGGGTACTTTATTTTTCCTCATATAAATTTAAATTTAGATTATTTTAATTTTAATTTAAAAGAATATCCTAAATTTTATTCCTAAATATTTAATATAGAAATTTTAATTATTTGCTTGTTTTTATATTTAAAATTTTGAAAAAAGAAAGATATTTAAAATAACATGTATACTAAATTCTCATAATATATGGGGTGGCAGGTGCAAGAGGGGTTATTTTTAACCATATAGGAACAACGGTTTATACCTATGCTTGGAGTCTTGGAATCTCTTATAACAATCAAGTTAAAGCCTATGCACTTTTGCAAGGCATGTATCTAGCCAAAAACCTTCACATCATGAGCTTGACAATGGTGGGGGACTCCAAAAAAGTTATAAGGTATTTTATCTTTGGCTCAATCTCGCTAGATTCTCCTCTAGCATCAATGATTGAGATGATTAGATATGTCAAAGATTAATTCACAAATGTTAATTTCTACTACATATTGCAGGAAAATAACCCGATGACAGATCATCAAGCCAACCTAACCACATGTAAAAAAGTTGGGAAAATTGTTATCAATGGTAAGGAGTACTTCCAACAAGTCCCATGATCAATTAATGAAGATCCTACATAACATACAATTAATAGGGAACATGGCTAGTTGCATGACACACACACACACACAGAGGATATATGAGATGAGACCATTCCTCTCATGTCCCATGATCATGTATCCCCTCTCACCAGTTGATGAATATCTTTCTCGAGTGCAACACAAGTGAGGTAGGATTATGACATTGAGTTTGGTTTTTCCTGGGAATCAACACTGGCATTTCAGGTCTGGTTGGGAATTTGTAGGTTTGAATGCTTGTGGGAATACACGGGTGCTACTAAGTCTTGATTCTTTAGGGCACCCAATTTCCACCTTGGAAGATCTATGGTGGTTCTCAGTCAGAATTGCAAGTTTGAGGTTTAGTGTTTTTTCTTTGATTATAAGTTTGAAGTTGCAATTATATCCATGGCGAGGATCATGTTTATTTGGAATCTCGGTTGGTTCTTCCTCACACCTCCCCATTAGCACCAAGGGTTTCCTTATGGTTTTGTTTGATGATTTTAGGCCAAAAACACATTGGTAACAACTTTGCTTTAGACTTCATTTCTCTAGTGTTGGATTCACATAGAAAGCCTAGTAATTTTGGGAGTGGAGGTCTCTCCTTCTTACTCTATGACCCATTTAATAGTTTTAGGAAGAAAGATTATAAGGAACTAAGAGAGACTATGAGGGCTCTGCAATGTCATGAGAAAACTATGATAGATCATGAAAACATCCTTCACTCAATAATAGAGAAAATTGTAGTTCATGAACCACTTCCAATTCCCAGATTGAGGCCATTAGGGGCATTATTTTTCAACATAAGAGACATATCGATGCACTAGAGACTGAATTAAGGGGTTTGTGCCACCTGGTTGTTCAATTGTCCGTTGGGATACACTCTAGAACTCATATCCAAGCCCACTCTACAAACTCAATCTTTGATTTGCTAGTGAAAGGCAATGCAACCCATCATCTTTTGGCCCAGGAGGAAACAAGGAAAACAATAATAGGTCCAACAAAAGAAGTTGAGGATGAAGCTACCAGTTGGATCACATACTACTTCTTAAATATTTATGTTTTTCAAATTTTTTAGGATTTTAGGTCTTTTTGGTCAGGTTTATACTGCTAGATTTTTTAGAATAATGATGTATCTAAAGTTGCTCTTTGTATACAACCCTATGCTGAAACATTACATATTTTTGGTATGTGAACTTAAGTTTAGAAGAAACTTCTGATGTATCTTTTTTGCGAGCTCTGCTGCAACTTTTAATTAACACAAATCCTCTCTTTTCAGTTTTTTTTTTTAAATCTCATAATATAATAAAAAGAATAAATATAAATCTATTTTATTATATATAAGTGTTTTGACTTTTTTTAACCAATTTATAAAGGGAAAAAACATTTAAAGTTAAGATAAATATTTACAATGCACATGAATCAGAGGGATAGAAACTAGGGTTACATGCTCTAGGAATACATAGGATCTGAGGTTGGATGAGGAGTTAATAGATTTATCTTAGGAGTGCCTAGAATAACATACAATTGATGCATGAGCATTTGCCAATAAGTTTTGAGACTGACCTGAGGGTCATAAACATTTACCAAGGGAGTTGGTTCCCTAATCTTTTGTTTGTAATAACTAGATATTTCTAGAATATATCTTAGCAGATATCTTCTATCGAATAGTTTAGATTGTTATTGGTTTAATGTTTATATTTAGGAATAGAATTCTAGATTTGGAATTGGTTTGGATAGCTCGGGATTTTTTTAGTTTGTGAGCTACCCGAGAGCTCTATGAGATATATTGAATGTATTTGTAATTGATAGAAGAAGCAAGTGCGAGAAGAGAATGTGAGATTTTGTGTTCACAGAGGTCTGAGAGACCATGAACGAATGAAGCGCCATTGTTGTATTGTATTCCTTCTATATTTGAATAAAGAATTGTGTTTATGAGATTTATGCTATTTGTGTGCGTATTGTTAAACTCTACATATCCATTGAGTAGATAGAGTGGTTATTGATTATATTTGCAGGGGATCGAGCGTAAATTCAGAGTCTATCTCTGTCAAATCCATGAAGTTAAGAAGTTCATAAATTGACGGCTGAGATTAGATCTAGGAAGGAGCCTCACCAGATCGACGGTTCTTGTTAATTGTCCATCCGACCCTGAAAGCAGGAGATTGATTATTTCGAAGCTTCATACCTGAGCCTGTTATTTTGACTCTGATGCAATATTCCGACCAGTAATCAGGATCATCTATCGACGAAGGAAATCAACGATCCAGATTGATCGTTGATCGAAACTCATGCGATGAAAGCAACTCTAACGATTAATCTACACCATTCATTGGAATAGATCTAGAGCAGATCTACCTGTTCATTAAGAAGATAGCTTTAGAACCTATTTCAACACGTCAGCGCAAAAGCATCGAAGAATAGTCCTCTTTGATACTGTATCATTTGGCATCCAGAATATTGGGAAAGTGGCACAGTCATGATAGAAGGTATCGAAGAATATTCCTCGTAACCTCGTTTTATGTACGACAGATCGGTTAGTCCGTTCGAGAGTGATCAATGGTGGAGAATGAATGTGATCCATCTCTGAAAATTGATCTACATTGTCCATCAGATAGAGATCAATGGTCATGATTAAAAGTCTTTCGGATCTAAAAAAGATCATTTAGAGTACTAACTCCGACCATTCGAAATTGCACTATGAATATTGTTGCATGAAACAAATCTATATGACCATTCAAAAGGAGATCAATGAATAAGGAAATTTCTCTCTGGAAATCTAATCGAACTTTAATTCTATGAAATTTTTCCATGAATTTGTGTGAGTACTACCGATGATAGGTACGTGAATCGATCTGAGGCTGTGAAGTGGAATTTCGCTAACAGAGGAAGGTTTATAAACTTTGTTATGTGGGTTTTGGAGTCGTAAGGCCATCATTGTTTGTATCAAAGCATAAATATACCATCAGAGCGTGCTCGTGAGAAGAGAATATGTCGCCCAGGAGAAGAGGCTGAGGCATACCAATTGCAAATGTTGAATTGTAGCAGGACGTGAGACAACTCCAAGCAAGAATGGAAGATATGGAGAATTCCTTGAAAAGAGAACCTGATACAGAAGATATCAACGAAAGTGAAGAGACCAAAACCTCTGAGGAAGAAGAAGGAGACAAAACAACAACAAAAAAATCTTATGAGAGTGGTCACAAAGGTCGGTGCCAAGCCAAAAATAGAGGTACCAATGTATTAAGGTAATCTGAATGTTGAAGAATTGGTTGATTGGATCAATGCTATGGATAAATATTTTGATTATAAAGATGTAGATGAAGAGAAAAAGGTGAAGTATGTTGTGACAAGGTTAAAGGGTCATGCAACATTATGGTGGGATGAATTACAAGCAGAAAGAAACAGAAAAGGGAAAAGCAAGATCAGAAATTGGGACAAAATGATTGTTAAATTTAAAAGAAAATTCATGCGTAAGGATTACCAGTTGAACTTGTTCATAAAGTTGCAGAATCTTAGATAGAAGAATATGTCTATGAAAGAATATACAGAGGATTTTTACATATTGACAATTAGAGCTGGTCATATTGAGGAAGATGTTGAAAAGGTTTCCAGGTATGACATACAAGATGAAATTAGCATTTTGTTCCTAAAGATAGTTGAGAATTCCTACCAAGCATCTTTGAAAGCAAAGGAGAAGATGACCAGGAAACAGAGCCACAAAACCAAACGAAAAGGTCCAACAAGAAGCAAAGGAAAATTCAGTCATGGAGGGGGATTTCAAACTCCAAGAGATAAAGGAAGCAACTCAAATTCAAGTAATCAATCATCAAGAGGAGGAGAATCTAGAGGAAGAATATTTTTCTCTAGAAGAAGAGGCAGAGGAGGGAGAGAAATTAGATGTTACACCTATGGAAAGATGGGCCATATGCCACGAGACTATCCAGAAAATAAATCAGCAGGTCAAAGAAGTAAAACATGTTGTAGAAGCCAAGGAAGAGAATGTGAATGCAATCACAAAGAAGAAGTTCTTTATGTAGGAGAGTCATTGTTGTTGAAAAGAGTTCTGATCAAATCAGAAAAGGAAGTTAAAGAACTATCTCAAAGGAAAATTCTATTAAGAACTGTATGCAAGTCAAGAGGTAAGTGTTACAAAGTTGTTATTGATAGTGGTAGCACTGATAATTTGGTTTTCATGGAGATGGTAGAGAAGTTGGGATTGAAGAGGACATTGCATCCCACTCCCTACAAAGTGTCCTGGTTGCAAAAATGACATCAGATTTTGGTAAATGAGCAGTGTAATGTGGAAATTCAAATTGGTAGCTACAAGGATGAGGTATTATGTGACATAATGCCCGTGGATGTTTTCCATATTTTGTTGGGAAGGAGATGTAAGTACGACAGAAAAGAAATTCATCATGGCAAGAGAAACACTTATTCTCTTGAGAAAGATGGATACAAGCATGTATTGTTTCCTTTGCAGGATGAAAGAACCAAAGAAGAATTTGGTCCCATTGTATTGATGCTGAGTGGAAAGGAACCACTCCAAGAGGTCTAGAAAGAAGAGGTACATTTTACATTGATTGGAAAACCTAAGGTAATACTTACAAGTACAATTTTGGATGATTTGACTGAAGGAGTTAAGGTTGTGTTAGATGAGTTTGTTGATATTATAGTTGATGATTTACCAAATGCATTTCCACCTATAAGGAGTATTAGCCATCATATTGATTTAATTCCAAGAGCATTTTTTCCTAACAAAGCATCATATAGAATGACACCACAGGAAAATGAGGAGATAAAGAAGCAAGTGCAAGAAATTTTGGATAAAGGATTGATAAAGGGAAGTTTGAGTCCATGTGTTGTACCAACAATACTCATCCCAAAGAAAGATGGAGGATAGTGAATGTGTATTGATTCAAGGGAAATCAACAAGATCACCATAAGATATAGATTCCCATTACTTAGAATTGATGATCTGTTAAACTATTTGAGTGGTGCTAAGTATTTCTCAAAGATTGATTTAAAAAGTGGATATCATCAAATAAGGATTGGAGAAGGGGATGAATGGAAGACTTCATTCAAAACTAATAGTGGATTGTATGAATGGTTGGTGATGCCTTTTGGGCTCACAAATGCTCCAAATACTTTCATGAGATTGATGAATGAAGTTTTTAAATAATTTATTGGAAAATTTGTGATAGTTTATTTAGATGATATCTTGATATACAATCAAACAAGATAAGAACATTTGAGACATCTTAAGATGGTTTTGAGTACCTTACAAAACAATAAGTTGCTGATCAATTTGAAGAAATGCAATTTTCTGAAGGATGAACTAATATATTTGGGATTTGTGAAATCTAAAGATGGTTTAAAGATGGATCCAAAAAAGTGCAAGCAATAGTGAATTGGCTGATAGGAATTTCAAATTGTTGAAGAAGAAGATCGTTGAGAAGCCCGTTTTAGCTTTACATGACTTTGGTAAGTTTTCCAATTTGAAATTGATGCCAATGGGACTGCAATAGAAGTTGTCTTAAGTCAAGAATAGAGGCTAATTGCATATTTTAATGAAAAATTGAATGAGTCTAAGCAAAAACATTCTTCTTATGATAAGGAGTTTTATGGAATTTTCCAAGAATTGAAGAAATGGAAACATTATCTCATGCCCAAAGAATTTTTTATATACACTAATAATCATGCATTACAATTCATAAGTAGTTGGCCAAAATTGAATCAAAGACATGTTAAGTGGGTTGAATTTCTGCATAATTTTACATTTGTGATTAAGCATACCAGTGGTAAAGAAAATAAAGGTGTTGATGCATTTAGTATGTTAAATTTAATTTTGCAAGAATTTCAAGTCAACACTTTAGGATTTGATTGAATGAAATAAATGTATAAGGAAGATGCAAATTTCAGATATGCTTATGCAGCCTGTGAGAATCCAATTTCCAGTAATAGAAGCCAATGGTTGAGCTACATGATACAAGATGGATTGTTATTCAAAGATAGTAAATTGTGTATACCTAGATGTTCCATGAGGGAAAATCTGATCAAGGAGAAACATTTTGGAGGATTGTTAGGAAAATTTGGACATGACAAGACTTTTCTTCAAATTAATGCTTTGTATTTTTGGCCAGGTATGCAAACTGATGTGAAAAGGTTTGTATAGAAGTGCAGAATTTGTCAGCATGCAAAAGGAAGGAGTCAGAATGCAGGTTTGTATTAGCCACTACCTATCCCAAGCATTCCATGGGATTCAGTGAGTATGGACTTTATGTTAGGATTTCCAAGGACACAAAGAGGTAATGATTCAATTTATGTTGTGGTTGATAGATTCTAAAAAATGACAATTTTATTGCTTGTACAAAGACCAATGATGCAACAAATGTTGCAAATTTGTTCTTTAAAGAGGTAGTAAGACTGCATGGTTTTCCTAACAATATTGTTTCTGATAGAGACGTTGAATTTGTGGGACATTCTTGGAGAAATTTGTGAAAGAAACTTGGTACTAATATTAGTTTTAGTTTATAATTATATCACTCGTAAATTGATGGGAAAACAAAAATGGTGAACAAAAGTCTAGGAAATATTTTGAGGAGTCTTATGAATGAGAATCCCAAGTGGTGGGATAAAGTGATTTCTCAAGATGAGTTTGCATATAATGATTCACCTAACAGAAGCACATGAATGAGTCCATTTCAAATATTGTATGGAATGCATCCAAGAGGTATATTTGAATTGAGGAATTTAGGAAAATAGGAAATGAGAAGTGTTGATGGTGAATACTTTGCAGTGAGTATGCAAAAGCTACATGAAAGAGTCAAGCAAAGGTTACAGGAAAGAAACGACAAGTACAAACAAAGGGAATACATGAGAAGAAGTCAAGTGGATTTTTAGGTTGGTGACTTAGTAATGTCATAATTAAGAAAGGAGGGATTTCCTACAGGGACCTCTAACAAATTAAAGCTTAAGAAAATTGGGCCATGTAAGATTTTACGAAAAAATTCTTCTAATGCTTATGAAATAGAACTTCCAAGAGACATTGGAATTTCTCCAATATTTTATGTTGTATATTTGTATTCCTTCAAAGGGACAAAGGATGTTTCAACAGATGAACCTATAAGTGATGAAGATTGAACCATTAGATGGAAAGATCAATTGCCTAAAGCAATTCAGAAAGAGATTGAAGCAATATTGGATAAGAAAGTGGCAAGAAAGACCAGAGGTAAAGAGTACTTCCAATATTTGGTTAAATGGAAGAATCAACCAATGGAGGATGCTACGTGGATGACAACAAAAATTTCCTAGTATGGCATAAATGTTGAAGATCTCATGAATAATTCTTTTCTTCCCGGGGAGTTTGATATAGCAGCATATACCAGTAATTTTCTAGATTGACCTGAGGGTCATAAACATTTACCAAGGGAGTTGGTTCCCTAATGTTTTATTTGTAATAGCTAGATATTTCTAGAAGATATAATAGCATATATATTCTATTGAATAGTTTAGATTGTTTTTGGATTGTTATTGATATTTAGGAACATAATTCTAGAGTTTTAATTGGTTTGGATAGCTCGGGATTTTTTTAGTTTGTGAGCTACCCGAGAGCTCTATGAGATATATTGAATGTCTTTGTAATTGATGGAAGAAGAAAGTGTGATAATAGAGTGTGAGATTGTGTGTTTTCATAGGTCTAAGAGGCCACGAAGGAACATAACGCCATTGTTTTATTTTATTCCTTCGATCTTTGAATAAAGAATTGTGTTTATGAAATATATGCTCTGTGTGTGTATTATTAGGCTCTATATATCCATTGAGTAGATAGAGTGGCTATTGATTATATTTGCAGGGGATCAAGCGCAAATTCAGAGTCTATCTCTGTCAAATCCACAAAGTTAATAAGTTCATAAATTGGCGGCTAAGATTAGATCTCGGAAGGAGCCTCACCAGATCGTCGGTTCTTGTTAATCGTCCATTAGACCCCAAAAGAAGTAGATTGATTATTTCAGAGCTTCATATCAAAGCTTGTTATTTCGACTCCGATGCAATATTCCGACTAGTAATCAGGACCATCCAACGACGAAGGAAATCAATGATCCATATTGATTGTTGATCGGAACTCGAGCGATGAAAGTAACTACGACAATGAATCTACATCGATCATCGAAATAGATCTAGAGTAGATCTAACCGTTCATTGAGAAGCCAATTTCAAAACCTGTTTCAACATGTCAACACAAAATCATCGAAGAATATTCTTCTTCGATATCGTATGATTCGACATCCAAAATATTGGGAAAGTGGCATAGTATCAATAGAAGGTATCCAAGAATATTCCTCTTAGCCTCATTTTACATGCGACAAATCGATCAGTTCGTTTGAGAGTGATCAACGGTGGAGAATGAATGTGATCCAAATATGAAAAGTGATCTATGTCATCCGTCAAATAGAGATCAATGGTCATGATTAAAAGTCATTCGGAGGCTAAAAAGACCGTTTGAAGGACTAACTCCAACCATTTGAAATTGCACTCTGAATACTGTTGCACGAAACAAATATGTATGTCCATTCAAAACGATATCAACGACTAATGAACTTTCTCTCTATCAATCTAATCGAGGTTTAATTCTATGAAAAGTTTCCATGAATTTGCGGGAGTACTGTTGGAGATTGGTACGGGAATCTATCTGAGGCCGCGAAGTGGAATTTCGCCAATAGAGGAAGGCTTATAAACTTTGTTCTGGTGGTTTTGGAGCCATAAATCCATTAACAATCTTCACAAATGGGCCTTTTACCCACTCAATTCTAGAGTAAGCTAAAGTATTGAGCCTCGTGGGGTGGCTGACGGTTTGGAAAAAACTTAGGGAACTTTTTCCAATCTCATATACGTGCACATGAAGGGAAAATGATAGTTTCCATATATGATTCCAACCCTGCTTTCAAATATATGTAGTCTTCAATAAAGTATTAGGTTAATGCATTGTATGACAAGATCACTCATAGGATGGGTGGTAACTCATCATCAATCTTGGTTATCCATGCATCATCATCCTTAGTTGAGCAGGGTAAAGCTAGGACTATGGAAGGGTTGGGCTCATTAGAGTAAGTGTTATTCTCAAAATCTGTGAACCAATTTAGTAAAGAGATAGAGGGGAATATTAGGGATGGCTTGGTATGGTATAGTGATTTAGAAGGTTATCACAATGTGGGGAAGGAGTCTAGTCAGTTATCAAAACAAGGTTGGGGTGTGGAAAATTGAAGAAATGATCCTTCATGTAGGTGAATGTTGGGAAACAGAGAAGGAGTTTTGTTAAGAGAATAGGTAGAAGATTAGGTGAGTGCCCGGGGAGGACATCAAAATGCATCAAGTGATAGAAATGGAAAACCAAGTATTGTTTGGGCCATTTTTTGGATGCCACTTTTCAGAGAAATTGCTCTAGGAGTGGATGGAAGGGGAATGGTCACCTCTATTAGGTCCCCTCCCAGTTTTCCATTTGTTAGCACGAGGACAGTTGGATTTCATCTTTAGGTATAAAGAGGATGCCCAAAATATTATGGGAATATGTTGGTTATGGGGTCACTCGCCATTATCATTGAAGAAGTGGAGTCCTTGTTTTGATTTGTACTTGGAGCAGTCACCATTACAACCAGTATGGGTGAAGCTATTGAGGTTTCCACTAGATTTATCGTCAATGGATGTGTTTAAATCTATAGGCAATAACATTGGAACATTTATGGAGGCAGATAACAATTACAAAAAATCCAACACATGCAACATTGTCTGTGTTCTATTTATAGTGGACTTGAGAGAGAGATTGTTAGAGGATATAGTTATAGAGATATGGGACATGAAACACTATCAATATTTAGACTATGTGGATATGTCATTCATATGTGCAAGATGCCACATTTATAGTCATGATTAGTGAAAGTGCAATAAAGTTTACAAAGAATGTTTGGGTTGGGAAAGGTAATGAAGTCTAAAGCTTGATGAAGGAAGTGCCATTTGATTCATTCAAGGTTGAATTTGGATCAATGGAAGGGAAAGATGATGAGGATTCCTAAATTTCGAGGGAGTCAACTTCGATGAAGGAAATAGACCTAGAAGTAGTTATGCTAAAGCAACCACAATTGATGGATAAAACGGGGGAAGCACATGCTCTAGGTGATACACATGTGAGTATGTAGGATATTTTGGCTTGATGGTCTAGAAGATATTGCCACAATCATCAAATAAGACTTAGAAATTACTTGGTTCACGTAAGTCTTTTTATATTCCTTCAAACTGTGTTTTACATGAAGGGGGAACTCACTCTATAGATCCTGAACTTTGGCAAGAGTAAGGGATTTACAAGGTCTATTCTCCATAGGGGAATTAAAAAGGAACATTGGGTAAAGGGGGGTTATGGATAATATCCCTATTTTGGAGGATACAAAAGGGGGAGTAGCTACAAAGAATGAGATCGATAAATTTGTGGGCAATAAGGAAAATAGGGAGGTCTTATGGACCTTATTCCTACCACATTTGTGGAACTCCCTAAACTCTTTGATCATTCTAGATACCCATTGAGGTCAAGACAAGCTACCTTAGACATGTTAAAAGTAGGGACTAAAGGTGGATTAATCATGGAAGGAAAAACATAGGGTTTATACTCTAGAAGGGGTAGGAAGAAACATATATCCATGGTCCAAAACAAAGCCAAAAGGTAAATCCAACAAGTGAAGAGAAGACACTGCAAGGGGATCTTAGAGTAGGCCATGTCCTTATGGAGTATCACCCATGATTTTTATGTCACTCGATGTTAGGGTTTGGGTAGCACATGAAAAAAACATACCCTAAGGATATTGGTGGAGCTTCATAAGCTTAATGTGGTTTTAACTCAAGAAACCATGGGGGAAGGGATCAAGCTCTATGAGAAATTGTCTAAATTTTTAAAGGAATAGAATTTTTTATATGTAGATTATGTAGGTAGGTTAGGGGGTTTTATTACTAGATGAAGGAAGAGATATTTGAGAATAACTAATGATAATATCTTTGAGCTGAGTATTGGAGCTAAACTCACCTCTTTAGACATGGCGGAATCTTTTTTTGTTGTCAATATTTATGGTCCTTATGAGGATACAATGGCCTTGTAGGAGGGCTTATTTTAAGTTTTAAACATTTGAAATGAAACAATGCATACAAATTCTTAAGAAAAATAGAAGGAACAACAATGGCATACACACAATACATAGAGATTTGCCCTAGAAACCCTTAATTGGGAAAACCAACAAAACTTAGAGTTGTGCCTCTATCTTCTTCATTATATTAAATTGAGTATACATAATACAATATTTAGGTTTTTTGTAGCATCCAAAAATCTAATCCATTAACTTGAGAACCCTAATTCCTTAACTGTGATTAGATTGCAATGGGTCAACAACCATTGGTTTAAAAACACAAAATAGGCCAAAAATAGACAAAAAACAACATAAAAAAAATGGAGGCCATGCCCTGTAATGTCCCCACTTTGGGACATCATTACATTGCAGAGGTTTATGATGACCAGAGTAGCCAGATGGATGTTATAGCGAGTACATGGGTTATTGAGAGCCATTTTGGGATTTGGATTGCATTGTTCACCCCATTTCATCATTATGATCCATTCCGCACAGGTTGGCTTTGGTTTCGTTGCATTCCGACGATTTCCATGATTTTTAGTATTTTGAGCTATAAGTTAATTAAATTCACTGAAGAGGTAATTTTGGGCACATTACTTGGAGTAACCTCTCAGTGTAATAGCTCATTAGAATCGGGAGGAGAAACAATACAGGATGGGATGGTTAGAAGTGACTTTCAGTGGCCAAGGAAGCCACCAGGAGAGATAAGGTGCTTTTCAGAGGTAAAAAGGTTAATTAATTAAAGTGATTTAATTAATTAATTAATTAAATATTAATAAAATGAAAGTCACTTTGGAGGAAGACGGTGAGCAGGAAGTATAAAGGAAAGGCAAGGGCCTCTATTCATTCATTCATGTATGTCTATCATTTGGATATTTGGCATCTATCTAGAGGGCCCATCTCTTGGGGGTTTTGAGGGTTTGACTTAACAAACCCTAGAGGACAATTTGGTGGTGAAAGATTCCACCTAGCTTATCCCAAGCTTGGTCTCGGAGATGAAATACTCTCCCACACTATTCTAGTTCTAGATCTACTCAGTTGCAAGAGGATTCTACATCAGTTGCAGGTACAGAGAGAGAGAGGGCACATCAGTTGGGGTTTCCAGCAAGAGGGGTGCACCATCCATTGAGGGAGGATTCGTTCTAGCTGAGGAGAAGAGATTTTGGGAATTCCAGGTATTGGGTTTCCTTTGCAGGTGTCATATCATTATTCTTGGTGGATTCCAAAGGTATTTTGGTGGTGGATTCATTTGTATTGAGAGTGGGATGATTTCCCAAGAGGAGGGTGCACCACACTTTGGAGGGTTGCTAGATCCATGGGTCTAGCAAGTATTTTGCCTAGTTGAGCACTTGGGTTTTCATTGACGTGCCTCGATCTATCATTCTAGTGGATTGGTGGAGCTATTGGAGGTATCTAGGAGAGAGGTTGAATTATCTATGGTTTCAAGCACCCAGGGAGGGGCGCACCATTCCTTGGAGGAGAGTCAGATCCATGGGGTTTGAGCGAGATCTTGGAGATTTGAGCACCTGGGTTGTTCTTGCAGTTTCCCGATCTACAATTTGGCATATTTACCGGAGTGATTGGACATCTTTGGCAGCAGGGCCGAATTGTTGAGGTCACCAGGGTTCCAACAGGGTGAGGCAGCTTCCAGCTTGGGGGTTTAGCATCTCTCATGGCCATGATCTACTCTTGCATTGGTCTTCAGTGAGTATTTGGCCTTAGGAGGCTTGTAGTCTTCTATTGGAGCATTTTGTAGTAGATCCTATCTTCTATTGTCTTTATTGGGGCCATCTGATGTGCATTCCAGATTGGCATCTCATTGTATCGGGTTCTTGCTTCTATTTATGAAATAAAGATCATATTTGCAGTGTGTTTGGCTTGTCTATCATCTTGCATATGGTTGAGGTATGTTCCATGATTGTATCTTCTTGTTTATTGCTGCAAACACACATATAAACACATCAATAAAACCCTAAGTGTAACTATAAGCAAAGTGTTTGACAAAATACCACAACCAGAAAAAGTTTTAAAAGACACCCAAAACCGTGATGTTCCTAGCATCTTGGCTTGGGAACGCCATAGTGGTATCATAGCTTAGATTCCTGCCAACCAGTGGGAGTCAGCACATGCATATAGAGCCATAAGGAGAGATGGATGAGATATGCTTTGAGATAACATGCTTGGGGATAATATATTATGACCTTAGCAAGGAAACTAGGGCTCAAATAACATTTCCTCAATATGTAACCTTAAGAAATCCCAGTTGGAGCAAAGAGGATGTTTTACATGGGATCATCGTAGCGGATAAAAAGAGAAGAGAAACAGTTATATGGTTGGAAGAATAGAGGGACCCCACACCCATTAGGAATACACAACTTTGCTATAGTTGCAAGGTTCCTTAGGAACCAGATCATAGGTGCAGGGGTAAGGATCAGAAGCACAATGTTGAGGCACACTATGACAGTGATGATGAGATGTGTGAGGATGGAGAGATAGTTGTTGATTTAGGGCAGTTTGATGATGATAGTGACCCTTGCACATAGGCTATTCATAGTGACTCTTGCATAAAGGCTGATGATTCTAGCACGCTTGAGGAGGATGGTGACCTTTGTGTAGTGGATAGGCAGTCGAAGGAGCAGGATGACAACACCTGCATCACAACAGACATATCAGATATTGTTGATGACCTTACACCCCAACAGAGTGGTGACACCAGTGAGGACTCACACGTGTTAGCACCTACCGATGACCAACTTCCTATGGTGGTTGTGACACATCTGTCATCTTTCCAGACACCTAGGACAACCACATCACATGAGGATACCAGTAGTATGTTGGATATGATGGAGGAGACTTGTGTGAGGAATGCACGACATGGACACATGGATCCACAAATCCAAGGAGAGACATATGACGTGCAGACAGTTGATCTTACATTCACACACCAGCATGTGGAGATTGAGTCACAGATTATGGAGACTCCATTAGTTGAGCAGATTGTGGAGATTGACAGGTTGATGGAGCACTTACTTCCAGGATCGGCCTGCAGTGATGAGGATGCACTCCTTGTTAGTCGGGATGACCCTAGTACGTGTCTGGACACATCTATATAGGATCCAAGCACAGATGATAGTAGTCGGGTGAGTGCACAGAAGGATACATCTTCTCACACAGGATACAGTATGATGCAAAGGGAGATAGCATCTAGTGATGGGGTGCAGTGGCATATAGGAGGACCCAGCAGCACAGTAGACAGTGGGCAGTTCATCATGTTATCTTATGTAGAGATTTTTTTTGGGATTCCAGAGTTTACACTAGAAGGATTGACACTAGCAGTGTGGGATATGAGGGGGCACCTTAGCATGACTGTGATAAGGAGTCACACCACTTAGCAGGACAACTGAGAGTCAGCAAGGATATGATCAAGGTAGCCACTAGGTGCATTGATGACACCCATACATTGGTGGCAGATTACTGTTGGAGAGCATTAGTGGCACATGTAGTTCAGATGAGGGATTTTCCATGGATGATTTTCATACTCTCAGGGAGAGGGTATCTGTGATGAGGATTGACTACCAACAGTTGTTGACTGACAGGGATTACCTATTGCGGATTGGTGAGATGTATCATGAGGCTCTGAGGGAGCTGGAGTTAGAGGTGGACAAACTTACTCAGGAGTTGGAGAGAACTCGAGGATTCTTGAGAGGCACACAGACAGCCTTCAAGAATCAAAGTCTAGGTCAGATGAGCATCTTGAGGAGATTCGTCCGAGATCCATTTCATCTGTCTTAGTGGACCCTAAGATATATCATTCAGTCACGTTGCTAGGAGATGTTGGTGTTCTAGCAGAGGAGCACCATTTGATGGAGGACACTTACATTTGTGTTCCGAGAGAAATTGACCTCCAAGTAGAGGTTGATCCAATAGTATGCCCAGGATGTACGATGCAACATGAGTCTACGAGAGACAACATGAGTATGTCGGAGCACAAAGTGAGGAGTGGTAGCTCACAAAGACATGCCCAGATGTACGGTGAGATTCAAAGAGGTATACTGCCTTGCATAGAGGAGATACACTTAGGGGAGTATGCAGAAGTCACTCCGTGGCAGCAGCCCATAGTTGTGAGAGATCGCCTTCACCATTTCAACAGTTGCAGGGGAGATGAGAGATGGAGGTTGGTTGGGAAACACTTAGAGGAGTTACTTCTGGTTGTACCTGATGATTGGGATTTAGTGATGATTATAGGCAAGCAGTTATCATGGGTACTGGTAGACATGCTTTTGGTCGAATCCTTGGGATTGACCAAGACAGGTGGTATTTTTCAGTCCTACGGTCAACTACAGATATTTCTGTTAGCCTTTCTTGACATGTTTATCATAGGTAGTAGCATGAGGAGAGACAAACATTGGTTGAGGACATGGGGAGTGGCTAGGCTGAGATCACCTGACATGAGTTTTTTTATGACATCCAGCTGGATAGAGGGATCATCATAGGAAGCAATGGAGACTTGGTGCATGTTGGTGAGCATCATAGGCCAGATGATAACAGATGAGCACAGAGGGATTCCGACAATGATCGGTCTGACACGGGAGTGTTAGGGGATATTGGAAGTGATAAACTTCCAAGTCTGCCATGGGATCTGGGAGTTCATGTGGTTAGCAGGATGTTTCACTACATGAGGACCCAGGTTGCACCAGAGAGCCACATACTCCACCAGGATTTGGTTTGGAGTGGGCCTGTAGGGATTTGTCCGACGGAGCGAGGCAACTTTTCACTCTTGATCATCATGATCTAACATAGAGATGGTTGGGAAGGTACTACTTCCATAGAGATGTATTTACAAATGCAGCTTTTGGACAACAGGTCCAATGGCCACATGTATTTCAGTTGGAGGATCCAGGAGAGAGGGATCCAGTATGTATGCAAGGAGCAGACAATCATGGTCAGAGTAGTGCAGGGCCAGCATGATGATCTCTAACATAGGTTAGCATGGGATCCAGGGATTGCAGGGTTGAGCATTTATCTGACTGAAAGGGGCAAGTGGACCTTTGCAGGGGGAAGTTGTTTTGAATTTCCATTGAGCTTCAATGTTGGGGAGAGCACATCTCTTGAGGGTGTCTCACGGAGGTCTTACAGTACCTCATTATGGCATCAACATGTGCAGTTGATGGAGGCCGTGTTGATCTTGATAGTAGCTTGGAGGATGGACTCATCCCGGAATGGGGCCATGTGTCATGTGCAGGAGACTCACGGAGTTGGTATATTTCAGGGTTATGCTTCACAGGGGCTTGCAGTTCATGACTTGATATGGGACCCAGGGGGCAGAGTGTGTGACAGTTCATCTTTGGATGGGCTCTACCTTGTATCCCACATGTGGACATGGGATCCTCGTATTATAATTGAGGGGATTTGGTTATTGCTTGAGGAAAAGAAATTTTCTAGCAGGGAGGACTGTAATGTCCCAACTTTGGGACATCATTACATTGCAAAGGTTTATGATGACTAGAGTAGCAAGATGGATGTTATAGCAAGTACAGGGGTTATTGAGAGGCATTTTGGGATCCGAATTGCATTGTTCACCCCATTTCATCATTATGATCCATTCCACACAGGTTGGCTTTGGTTTCATTGCATTCCGACGATTTCCATGATTTTGAGTATTTTGAGCTATAAGTTAATTAAATTCACTGAAGAGGTCATTTTAGGCACATTACTTGGAGTAACCTCTCAATGTAATAGCTCATTGAAATTGGAAGGAGAAAAATTACAGGATGGGATGGTTAGAAGTGACTTTCATTGGCCAGGGAAGCCACAAGGAGAGATAAGGCGCTTTTCAGAGGTAAAAAGGTTAATTAATTAATTAAAGTGATTTAATTAATTAATTAAATATTAATAAAATGAAATTCACTTTGGAGGAAGAAGGTGAGCAAGAAGTATAAAGGAAAGGCAAGGGCCTCTATTCATTCATTCATGTATGTCTATCATTTGGATATCTTGCTTCTAGCTAGAGGGCCCATCTCTTGGGGGTTTTGAGGGTTTTGACTTAACAAACCCTAGAGGACGATTCGGTGGTGAAAGATTCCACCTAGCTTGTCCCAAGCTTGGTCTCAGAGATGCAATACTCTCCCACACCATTCTAGTTCCAGATCTACTCATTTGTAGGAGGATTCTACATCAGTTGCAGGTACAGAGAGAGAGAGGGTGCACTAGTTGAGGTTTCCAGCAAGAGGGGTGCACCATCCACTAAGGGAGGATTCGTTCTAGCTGAGGAGAAGAGATTTTGGGGATTCCAAGTATTGGGTTTACTTTGCAGGTGTCATAGCATTATTCTTGGTGGATTCCAGAGGTATTTTGATGGTGGATTCATTTGTATTGAGAGTGGGACGATTTCCCAAGAGGAGGGCGCACCACACTTTGGAGGGTTGCTAGATCCATGGGTCTAGCAAGTATTTTGCCTAGTTGAGCACTTGGGTTTTCATTGTCGTGCCCCGATCTATCATTCTCGTGGATTGGTGGAGCTGTTGGAGGTCTCTAGGAGAGAGGTCGAATTATCTAGGGTTTCAGGCACCCAGGGGGGGGGCACCATTCCTTGGAGGAGAGTCAGATCCATAGGGTTTGAGTGAGAACTTGGAGATTTGAGAACGTGGGTTGTTCTTGCAGTTTCCCGACCTACAGTTTGGCATATTTACTAGAGTGATTGGACATCTTTGGCAGCACGGTCGAATTGTTGAGGTCATCAGGGTTCCAGCAGGGTGTGGCACCTTCTAGCTTGGGGGTTTAGCATCTCTCATGGCCCAGATCTACTCTTGCATTGGTCTTCAGTGAGTATTCGACCTTGGGAGGCTTGTAGTCTTCTATTGGAGCATTTTGTAGCAGCTCCTATCTTCTATTGTCTTTATTAGAGCCATCTGATGTGCATTCCAGATTGGCATCTCATTGTATCATGTTCTTGCTTCTATTTATGAAATAAAGATCAGATCTATAATGTTTTTGGCTTGTTTATCATCTTGCATATGGTTGAGGTATGTTCCATGATTGTATCTTCTTGTTTATTGCTGCAAACACACATATAAACACATCAATAAAACCCTAAGCGTAACTATAAGCAAAGTGTTTGACAAAATACCACAACCAGAAAAAGTTTTAAAAGACACCCAAAACCGTGATGTTCCTGGCATCTTGGCTTGGGAACGTCACATGCCCCCAAACCCCTGAGAAAGGGGGCCCTAGCCAACACACTAAATACATACGAACAATGCATGGAGATAACCATGCAAGGAATATAACACATTCCCAACACTTATTAGCTCAAGATTTTTTGAGGAGAAGGAATATTATCTCGAGTGGGGATTTGAATTTCACAATAAGTTCAAAAAAGATCAAGGGAAGTGTTGCTAAAGTAGATCCCTTGGATAACTTTTTTATACATAAGTTGGAGGAGGTTGCACTAATGGATGTTAATCCCATCAAAAAGGCTCTTCCTCAAAGGAACATGAGGATAGGGGAAGATAGGATTGCTAAGAGATTATATTGGTTTTTAATCTCAAAATCTCTTTGACCGATCAAATTAGGATAAGAACATGAGTTAAGGTTGGTCAAAGATCAATGGAAACCCTTTGATGCCTCCCTAAGAAAATTACCTAACATTCAATTTACTTCTAATCTCAAGAAAAATTAAAGGGCCATATCAACTTGGGCATATGCTAAGCGAATGAAGGATGAGCAAAGCATAACATCAATTGAAAGTCAAATTGATGAATTTTATAGTAAAGAGGAAAATGGTTTTATTGATGAGGATTCAAGAGAAAAACAGAGGGAACTAGAAAAAAATTAAAGAAAAAATCTTGCAAATAAGAGGCACTATAGATGATAAAGAGTAGGGCAAGGGTGATGAGAACACAAAATATTTTCATAATTTTGCAAATTATAATTTTTTCTAAAGTAGATCCCCTTGATAAAAAAAAAATTATATATGAATTGGAAGAGGTTACACTATTAGATGTTAAGCCCATCAAAATGGCTTCTACTAAGAGGAACATGAAGATAGGGTGACTAAGAAATTATATTGGTTTTTAATCTCAATTTCTCTTATGACTGGTTCCTTAATGGTAAGTAAATCCATGATGCAATTGAGGTAGCACAAGAAAGAAATGATGCACATTATAAAAACAAAGAAATTATCGGTCATGGTAATATTTGAGGTTTTGGTTGATTCACGATGCGTTTTGTGTTCATATTGTGAACCGCTGAAATAATGTAATGGATAAACTTTTTGGTACAATATTGTGTGAGTGCTCATCGGAACCCAACACGGTGACTAAAATAATCTACTCACCGTGCGAATAGATTATTATTTTAACAATCTACAAATTTTAATGACATAAAGCTGTGGTACAAAGGCGTACGCGTACGAATGAATCATGGACACATTAGATAAACTTTTTGGTAAGTGAGTGGAGGAGTAATCGAGTAAAGTTGTGGCTGAAATAATGTAAGGGAATAAACTTTCTATTGCAAAATAATAATCACAAACTTATTCTGATTGCTATTCCACCTCCTGGATTTGGTTGGGAATCCACAATTGTTTCTCCTTTATATATTTCAACATCCCTTCGAATCCAATCCAACTTACCATCTAGCAACTTCCTCTTCCCCTAGGCATATATACCCATATATCTGCCTCTTCTTGGCTTTGCTCCCAGCTTTTGTATTCATATTCTGGTCTGTTTCCTCTGTTCAGTGTGCTCTGCTGCTTTTATATTCATATTCTGCTGTCGTCTATTCTGCTCTCAGAAAGCAATGGATACTGTGACGGGAAGCTTGCTTTATGCCAGATGAAAACAATGGATTCAAATTTTCCGAGTTCTCATCCTCGTGTTGATCAAGATTTATATCAGCGATTGAAATGGAGTTATGATGGTTGGAGAATTGGTAATCTAGAAAACGGTGTTGTATATTGTGCCATGTTTCATGAAGATGCATTAATTATTCAAGAGGAATTGGTGCAGATGTGGATCGCAGAAGGTCTGGTTAAGAACAAAGACGAGGACTATATATTGTGCACGGGCACAGCTATGTAAAGTTCCTTGTAGATCGTTGCTTGTTACAGTTCAGGAAAGTTGTATTTCAACTCGGAGGTGTAATTCAAGTTCACGATGTTATCCGTGACATGGCAAGTTATATTGGAAAGAACCAGAAAAACTGTGTAAGGTTAATCCTTCAACATTTCCCCGACATCAGTGATTGCAGAAGAATATCAATTTGGGGCAATAATGGTATGGCTCTTTCTGCAAAGGAATTGAGATGTTCAAAATTGGCGACTCTAATTATAGGAGGAAATAAAGGAGAGTTTCAGGAGCTTTTTTCCTCAACATTCCTTTAAGTTTAGAGTGTTGGACTTATCTGCTTCAAGGACCAAATCATTGCCGATATCATTGTAGCAGTTGTCACAACTTCCAGTTTCTCAATTTGAGTTGGACCAAAATTGAAGATGCGTGAGTTACAATCCTTACCGTTTCAAATAGAAGCACTTCAGAATTTCAAGTATCTCAATCTTTTTAATTGTATTAATTAAAAGTGATTCCGAATGAGATTAGATTACTTTCAAATTGTAAGATTGTTTCTGAGAAGAAACAAATATGAATTTAGAGGAAATACATGGATGTCATTGAGATTTCAGTGAAATGCCCAACTCCTGCAAGCTTTTTTATGTATCATTTAACTTTCAGATATTTTTTGTTTCCATGAGAATTTTTTTGAAATTACAAATAATTTATTATTATTATGTTTTCTTTTAATAATAAACCTTTTTTAGATAAGAAAGTTTTCAGAATAAACCACTTTTTAAAATAGTAAATTCTGTACATTATAATGTTAAATGCAATTCTTCACATAGAATCTTTTTATTATTGAAAAGATAATAATAAAAAGATATGTAACCTTTGCCAAAACAAATTAACAGAAAAACCCTCCAAAATCAAATTTACAGTACTAATCTAATAAGTTAAGTTGGTCATATGTGGTTGTTCATCTTCATGTCTCACTCGTTGCAGTCTTATCATCAGTATTAGAGACATGTTCAGCAGCAGCATTAAGAACCCCTCAAAACTCCTGTCTGAAATACTAAAGCAACAAATTCACTGCCTAAAACCTTGCACGTTTACGAGCATTTCAATCATCTCAAATGTTCCAAACAGAATCGGGAGAGGTGGATAATTTACGCCGAGATGGAAACTCTTTGCAGGTTGTTAGAGTGACCAGTTATCTTTAAACACTCACAAAACATCCACATGTCTATTATTGTAATATGAATTTAGCACTTTAATTGATTTTCAACTAACAGCATCATAAATGTCTATTATTGTAATATGAATTTAGCACTTTAATTGATTTTCAACTAACAGCATCATAAAGATTCATTGTGACACTCTGGATAGTGTCCATGTCCTTGCATTTGACCATAATTTTATTGTCAAAGTTCAATCTCAATCTTCAGATTGTCTAATTCAATGTAACCTTGACTGGCATGCACCACCACTCACCTTTTCACATCATCGTTTTGCTTATAACCTAGGTTGCTCCAGTGTAGCTGTTGTTGCACCTGCTCATGCACTTCCTTCATATGATTGGCAAATGGCTTTGCATCTACACTCATCTTGCTTGCTTCAAGCAATCTTGCAAAATTAGTCACTCCTCTGGGCAATCTCCTATTCACAATATAGAAAGGACTCTTTCCTGTAGACTCGTTCACTGAATTGCTGTACGCAAATTCAGCATGCGCTAACACCAAATCCCACTATCCGAGTCTCCCCAACCAAACATCTCAGTAGATTTCCAAGGCTTCTTTTAACTACGTTGGTTTTTCCATTAGTCTATGGATGATATGCAAATTCGAACTGCAATTTCGTGTCAAGTTTCTTCCACAAGGTCCTCCAAAAATTACCAAGTTTAAAGTTATGTTTCTTGACAAAAACATGTTTCTTCCACAAGGTCCTTCAAAAATTACCAAGTTTGAAGTTATGTTTCTTGACAAAACATGTAACAGACAACTTTTTTAAAGAAGAAAACAACTATATTCATTACATCACTAGTTTTCTTACATGAAATGAAATGTATCATTTTTGAAAATCTATAAGGACGAAGATAGAATCATTACCTTGTTGAGTTCTTCCCATGGCACTTCTAATATTGGCAATGGTGTGTACAATCTAGCATTCTGTCTTCGCTCTTTGGCATGCTGAGAAATCCTACAGCTCTCAACCCACTTCTTCTCATCCTTGGCAATCCCACGCCAATAGTAGCATTCTTCAACTAATGCACGGGCCTTATCCATACCAAAGTGTCCTCTCAAGTTTTCATTGTGCATCTTTCAAACAAGGTTTTTTCTCATTGATTCTTCAACTAATGCACGGGCCTTATCCATACCAAAGTGTCCTCTCAAGTTTTCATTGTGCATCTTTCAAACAAGGTTTTTTCTCATTGATCCTCTTGGAATATATAGCTATTGTTTCTAAACAATAATCCTTCTTTGATAAAGTAGTCCAAGTATGGAGTTTACTCACCACTTGATGAGTCTCTGCTGGCCTTCCAAACATCAACAAAATCTGCATCTGTTTCATACAATTTCTTCATTTCTTTCAGCCCTTCCATCCCCATCGTTATAGCAGTCAATAATGTTGTCATTTTTCTCAATGCATCAACAACCCTATTTTGTCATTTTTTCTCCTTGATATCAGACGACTACGATACTGATTTAGTAAAGGCTGAAAATACATTTGCAGCTTTTGCTATTTCAAGACAGTGCCCAAGGTCTTTTCCCATGTAAAAGATTAGAGTGAGCAGTTTCAAAGTCTGAAATAAATCCTTCACCAAAAGAAAAATCTCATTAAACAACAATTGTGACACATCAATATGCCTAGAGCAATATTTTATCCAATCGCATGGCCTGGCTGCTGCAGCTTAAAAAAATAACAGACAAGCCCTTAACTAGTTTCACACCCTTCTCATATGAAAATGATTTCTAGAGATCTCCAGACTTATCTGGAAGATTGGCCAATCTATTGATTTCTCTATTTATCTGCCAAGCATTCCGCACACTGTAATAATGACTTTTGCTTCCACACAAATGCAAAAACAAGCTCCATGCACATATCCTCACAAACGTTGGATGGAGATTACCGATATAGCTGCATAACACTTATTGCCACTCATCCAATTTAATATCTTTATTAACAAAGCATTTGTATGAACCTATCTGATTTTCTAGTCGCAGAGTGTAAACCATGTGAAATGAATTTTCTAAGAGAAGCCTGAGGAAGTCTGATAATAGATCAGCTTGATGAGATTTATCATAAGAGTATGAAAATTATGGAACAAAATTGCTAGCTAGGAACCATGATTTCACCATTAGTAAAGGCACCACAGGCTACCCCAAAAGTTGTTAGAATTGGCCCAGATTACAATTTTTGAGATGGACTCGAAAACATACACCAGCTATTGTAGAATATCCATAAGATAATTTATAGAATGTTGTTGTCTTAAAGTAGCACACGCTTGTTCTAGATGGCTGCAAGATCACTTTTTCCTGGACCGTCATTTGAGCATGAAGAACCACCCATTTGAAGAATATTGAATTATTTGAGCAACAGTCGAATATCGAGTGTCAGTGTTGGCCCCAGATTTCGATAGCGATTGATCATTCCCTGGTTGGTGCTAATTACGTCGCATAAAAGTTAAAAACATGAAAACAAGGATGAGAACCTCTCCAAAAGATGAACATGTTTCACCCATAAATCGGGAATTAAAATTCAATTCATCCAAACATCAATTTTACAGTTTTTCCAAATCCAAGCTTTCAGGAGTTGAATTTTCCATGAAAAGACCACCAATGGAAGAAGCTACTCTGTAAAAGAGTTGCATGATGGGAGTTGCATGGGTCCAGAAGTTGACTTCATCTGTGCCCTTTGAACTCTCCCATGAGGTCACTAAGACACTTTGAAGCAGAAAGAGTAACCCACTTTTGTATCTCCAAGGAAATCTATGTTTTCCTTGCATTTCATAGGTGGGTTTAAATAAGGTGCACTCTATAAGATGTTTTCAGTGGCAGCTTGTAAGATATTCTCGTTACCTGTACCTTATGCAACTTTTACTAGTCAGTCACTACTTTTCTTTATTTAGAGGATGGTACACTTCAGGGTATAAAGCTGGTCAACAATAGGACTAGAAACCATTAAAATAAGAGCTCAACATATCATTGGCAAGAATTGAATTTGGGTGGAGAGGATAACAATATTCCTCCCAACCACCCAAACTAAACCCAATTGACAATCCCAAAATTACTTATATATGAATCTTATCATTGTTAAATCTAAAATACTTTGTCTAATGAAAAACAAAGAGAAAATCTCTAGTCAGTCACTTTATTTTCCAATCAACAAACCATTACAAAGTTATATTCTAAGTAAATTTATGTATGAAGCTTTTCACCGCTGGATCCTCTTAATTTCATTGAAAATTTGACATATATTTTGAAATGTATTTTATGTTAGTCGAATTTAATTGTGGTGAATAGTCAGTTACTTTATTTTTTAATCAACAAACCATCACAAAATTATATAATAATATTTTAAGTTAATTTATGAATGAAGTTTATCACTCTTGGATTCTCTCAATTTTATTGAAAATTTGATATATATTTTAAAATGCATTTTATGTTAATTAAATTTAGTTTAAATAATTAAGAAAAAAATTGTTTTTTTTTTATTAAAATTTATATCTTTACAAAATTTCATTATCACCATTTCCAAAAAAAATTCCAATAATTTTAAACTAAAAACAATAATTAAACTTAAAACACCATGGTAATATACAAACCCCTCCAATACAATAAGAGTAAAAAATCAATATAATAAGAATGAAAAATTTGACAAGACAAGATACTATGATATTTTTGTCCTATGATATTCTAGATCTTAGGATCAAGGAGTTATTAATGGCATTAGACCCTAGAGAATTAACAAATGGCATAAAAGATGGAAATCCATTTGTGAATAGTGCCATGTTTCATATATGCAGGAAGGCTTACAAGAGAACTTTTGAAAAAGATAGGATAAACATGACATACAGACCTAGGATATGGTGCTTTATCAGTCCAATCTAAGTCTTTCGAATCTGTAGTTTTGGGGACTTGCTAGAATTTTGTAAGGATTTTAGTTTATGGGACTGATTTGTAAAATTATTGGATATATCAGATTTCATAGAACTTTCCTCAAAATCAGCCTTTCTGAACTTTAGAAATAATTTATGAGTCTGGAAAGCATCTTCATTTTCTTAGCCCAATATAAAGGACAATGAGCAACTACGAGAAGCTCCCACAATAGTTCACTAACAGAACTAATCACTCAAACAAGATTTGTGGCAGGCAAGTTTTTTGGAAGGTGAACTCGAAATATTCTTATCAGTTTTCATAGCTAAGTTGACTCCACTTTCCCGAAGTTTCTGCCATCCATGCTCTTTGAACCTGACAGTGTTGAAGCAAGCTTACTTGCAACTTTGTTCATACATTCTCTAAAGGTAAATACTTGTGGAGTCTTCTTTGCATCTTGATCAACGTGGAGACATATAGACATCGACTCTTTCTTTGTTTCCATATCTTTAGCTTAACTATTTAGAAAATCTGAGGCAACTGATTCTAATTGTTATGCTACTTGGCCTTCAATGGACTCCTTCTCCTGGTCAAAGATCAGTCTTCTTCTTGTGATTTGGGTGGGTAACATTTTACCTTTTCAACCATCCAACTACCTACATTCATGTCTGCCTCTGGCCGTTTCTGAGGGATTTCAAGGAGTCTCTTCAAAAGCTTTGCCTTAGAACCTGCAAGTTCAAATAGTGTTTCATCGCGGCCATCTATCAAGTCACCTTCTTCTCCATGCATCGAAATAAATTGAGTGGATTAATGCAGGTGAGCCCAAAGTTTAAGAGTTTAAGGACCTGTTTGCCTTCGGTGGGCCAGCGCCAGAGACCATAAATGGGAGACTGGCCATGCTCGGGTTCGTCTCAGCTGTTGGGGTTGAGCTAGCGAGCGGGAAAGACCTCTTCTCTCAGCTGGCCAGCGGAGGAGTTCCATTGTTTGTTGGAAGCGTGGTTTTGTTCTCAGTTGCTTCGCTGATACAGGTGAATTCGATGAACATTCTTCAATTATTTTCTCCTTTACTTCGCACACATCAAATGCTTTATTATTTCGTTTTGGATGCACTAAGTCTCTCAAAATAGAAACTTCTAGTTCCTAATCAAGACCTATTTCATCAAAGGTGCCTCTCTAATCAACAATGCTTTGAATCTACTCTTGATAGAAACTTCTAGTTCCTAATCAAGACCTCTTTCATCAAAGGTGCCTCTCTCATCAACAATGCTTTGAATCTACTCTTGATAGAAACTTTTTTCTACAAACGGTTTTTCATGGTTACCAGCTTATAGTTTACTTTGAACTTTCTTCGTTAGTTCCACTTCATCTTATGAAGGAGCAAGGGCATCAACACATGATTCAACCTCTAGGTCATGTTGCACATTACAAGGCTGCCCCCCAATTTCTCCTTCTTGCCCTTTATGATCTATGGGAAATAATGGGGACTTTAACCACGTGGCATGTTGTTGTATGGAGTTCAATGACATATGTATTGTGTTGGAGAGTGGTCTCATAATTGTTTTGACAATATCTTTGGTCAAGGAGTGAGTTAATGAGTGGATAAACATGAGTTAATGAGTGGATAAACATAATCTTTTTGACTAGGCTAGTTTTTTGGGCAAAACAAAGTTCTCTCTTGATTCACTCATTTTTTTCAAAATTTCAATGTTTTTGATGTCCTAAAATAGGCCAAACCCACTAAAAGCAAAGTTCCAAGATCAAAGTTCTCATCAATCAAGAGGAATTATAACCTCTGGTAACATTCATGCCAGATCCAAGGAAGAATTTCCATTGGAAATGAGTAGTTTATGTCGATAAGAATATGATAAGGAGAGGACATTTATGTGCTTGACCAACATTTCAATTCAGTCTTAGAAGAGGACACAACACTCAAAAATGAAAACATGATCTTTGAGGGGTGAGGAAACGTTAAGTATGGTCGCCTCAACAAAGGGAGGGTGAGGAAACGTTAAGTGTGGCTCATCTGAACTTATTAACTTACTCCCTTGGTCAATGGTGATGTGTTGAAGTCTCCATATTTGACGTAGCATATCATCACCTATCTTTTGTCCCCGGTGAAAAGAAATTCCGTCATGGTTTTCCTTCCTATACGTTCAATACATATAACCTCCATCCATTCAATGCACACTTAAAAGAACCTCGACCATCTCAAAAAATATTTAACAATAAATGATTTATCCAACATGACAAACATCACATGTTCAAAGCCCGCACCCAAATTAGTAAAAACAAAGAGACACAGAACACACTTGTAAAGATTGTTGGGACCTAAATAAGTTTAATGGATATTTTACTCTTGTAAAAATTGTTGGGACCTAAACAAGTCTTGCACTTCCACATGATTTCTCCAAATCAACCATCAAAATCCAAACTAGAGGCACCAAAAGTCTCTCTCCCACACCGTAATGGCCTTAAATTGGAAGTTTTCCCTATTTTACAATGAATTCCCAATCTTTTGTGCCAAAACCTCTTTTCCCAATCAATCGTGGTGCTAAAACTCCAAATCTCCAATAGTGGACTATGTGTGGTTTGGTAGAATGAAAGGATTAAATGTTTATTTTCATTTGATTTTTTTGTTTAGTTTGTTTATGTTATAAATTTATTATTATATATAATATTAATTATATGTTTGTAATCAATCAAAGCTCACTCAATGTCCTTTAAGTTAGCTAGTTCCAAGGGTTAGCTCAATTGCTTATACCATCTTCCCAAGGCATGCTACCGATGGGGACGCCATAGGCCATAGGTTCAAATTTCAGTGTTTTGGGTGTCTTAAAAAGAGCCAAAACCACTAGGAGCAAAGTTCTCATCAATCAAGAGGAACTATAACTTATGATAACATTCCTACAAGATTTGGGGAAGAACTTCCATCGGAAAGGAGTTCTTTATGTCGATAAGAATATGATAAGAAGAGGACATTTATGCACTCGACCAACGTTTCAAATCAATCTTAAAAGAGGACACAACACTTGAAAATGAAAACACACTCTTTGATGGGTGAGGAAATCTTAAGTATGGCTCGCCTCAACAAAGGGAGGTGTTGTGCTAGCAACAACACCTCCCCCTTATTTCTTCACTTCGCTTCTGACCATTTCTCTAAGGGAAGAAATTGGGCCTCCCCTTTTTACTTTTCTTGCTACTATAAAATTTTGAAACTCTTGCCTATCAAATTGCTTTGTCTCACACTTCACTAAGTTCTTTTGGACACTTAAACTTTGCTTCCTTGTTCATCATACTTGATCATTCATGAGAATAAGGATTTTTGTCACCCGTCGATACACTGTGTGTCAACGAAGGATCCACTTTTCTCGCTGACACAAAGCATATCGACGTAGCATCTAGATCTTGGGCGGATGTATCAATGCTCCAAGACTTGCTTGCCTTCTTCCATCCTTTGGAAAAAATTCTATTTGTTTCGTCGGTGAACCAACCTTATGACATATTTTCACTTTGTCGATGTATCGACGAAGGATTCTCATCCCTCAACGATACACCGACACAACTTTCTCTTTTTTCGTCAACATATCGGCACTCTGAAATCTTTATCTTTCTTCGACACATCGACAGAAGATCCCCATCTTTCGTCGACACATTGACAAAAGATCCTCATCTTTCACCGATGCACCAGTGAGAGATTCTCATCTCTCACTAACACGAAAAATATTCAGGATCTCTTCATCTCGCAGATACATAAGCAAGTGCTCAGTTCATCTTTGCATGTTGACACACCAACAACCCTAAGATTCTTCCCATCTGCTGACACATTGGTGTCATAAGGTATTGTTTCTCCGTCGATGTATCGAAAAAATATTCTTATGGAGTAAGTTAAACGTTATACCTTTTAAGGGTGGCAATGCATTAAGTGCACCTCACCAAAGTCCCTGCAGCCAGCAGACAAAGACAACGTTGCATCATACAGGGGAAGAATGGGAAAAGAGCGTGCTCAACTATCCAACGGAGACTTGGGAGATGGATTTGGCGAAAAACGTGTTTTTCCGGAGATGGGACATTCAACAATCTCACCATCAAACCCAAAATATATAACGTTTAGCTTACTCCTATTCTTATTCCCATTTTTATTCCCTGTCAATGCATCGGAAGGGAAAAACCTTTCCCTCATCAACTCATCAGCATATAGGCAAAAGATTTTGATGTCTCATCGATACACTGGTGGGGAAAAGTCTTCCCCTCATCGATACACTAGAAGGACCCACCATTCACAAATGCGCTCATACAAAAAATGACATGGCGTAGCGTAAGAGGTGTATGACCCATTTTTTGTTTTCGTGCTAATTTTCACCCTTTTAACCCCAAAACCCTCGTTTCAACACCATTTTATGTCATTTCTCTGGCGAAAGGATGCATTGGACCTATCAAAGAGTGCAATAATACACAAGTTATCACCCATTTCGAAATATCGTCCGATTACAGTGCACTCAAACACAGGTATGCCCAAAACTTGCCTTTTTTTGGCGAGCGAAATTAGTAACTAAGTCAAGTTCATGTTACCACTATAACCTCTAGGTGTGCTCACGTCGCTTCTTATGCGACATATAAGGTAAGCCCAAGTTTCGATCCGATGAACTCACATAACAGAGTGCCTTAACATAATAATACACTCCATTACCCACTGATCTACACCAAGGGGCATGCCGAAAGCTCAATTATGATTATGCAAAATTATGTTTAGTTGCAAGTCATTTTTTTTAAAATGCAGCCCAGTAATAGCCTCCCTGTAATGCCCATTCTATGTTTTGTTAGGGTCACATAAAAAAAAAATCATGTCCGCGCCTTGTTCTTGCGGGTTCCCCCCAAAATCGACCATAGAATTAACCCTATGCCAAGTTCTCCCTTTACATATTGTTTGTAGTATCATTGTGACTCCCTCGCAAGTTTCGATTGCCTCTGTATTCCTTCGTGAATATTTTTTATTTTTGGTTAGCAAACTTGGCTTGTCTTTGTTAGATTTGCAAATGCGGAAAACACAATTCACATATGATAATTAACAATCACACAGATAAGAAACACATGGATTTCACGTGGTTCACCCAAACGTTGGGCTACGTCCGCCAAGCATAGGCATTGGTTGTCTTATTATTCATATCATGGAGATTACAGCAGACTTGCAAGTTCTCACTCTGTCTCTCTCTTTACCTCTACGGGCTTACATGTATTTATATACATTTACAAGAAACTAATTATCAAATGCAATCCCTATCCATATTCTAACTTGGTCTATTTGGTTGTAACCAACGCAGAATAATAGGATCCAAATCCATCCTTGGAGGAATTCGTTGTCACCAAATCCCAACAATATCCACCTTGAAAAAAATTAACCTGATACCTTGCTCCTTCCTTTTGCTCATCACCTTTTCTGCAAGCCAAGAGAAGCCAAGCACCACTGTAGCTTCTCTAATAAAACTGGTTTCATGATCTCCCCTATGTGACTTGCACGAGTTTGGATTTCCTGAGGGGTCACTCCACCTCCAACATGTCTTCCACAATTGTGTTGTGAGACATATTTAGTGATAGATCTCCTCCTATCCAAAACACCTGTAAAATATACATTACAATTATCACAGACCATCTCAGTGTAACCATTATAGGTGACATTTGTGCTTCTCAAACGATGAAGCACCCATTTTATTGCAACACCTTAATCTGTCACGTATCTGACAACATCATTAGCATGTGAAACATCTGGTCTTAACTATTTCATCACATACAACAGACCTCCTACTGAACTTACACGAGAAATAACCTTTTCTTCTTTATAGACAAGACCTATGCTTGAAGGAAACTTATAATGGAAAGCAAGAGGGATAAAAACTGGTTTTACAATGTTCATATTGAACTCCAACCACAGCTTACCATTACCATCTCTGTGTACTTCCATGACCATAATTTGTTTTGTTGCTCCTTGATCCCTCATCTGAATTGTCATGTCCACCTAAGTCATTTTCTTACTGATTTTATCCATGCTTCGACTTGCATCGAGCATATCATCAACAAATAGCATCAAGACTGTGAATGTACTATAAACTGTATAGTCATTCCTACCCTTTGAAAATTTTTGACTCACTATGAAGGATTCAAACCTCTTGTATATTTGCCTGGGCACCAATAGGCCATACAATGAATTTTCTAGCATGCACACAAATTTACCGTTGCGATCTTGAATCAACCCTTTTGGTTGTTCCATATATATTATATCCCTGTAAATGATGACCTTGTGAGAAGTAGGATCCCACACACAACATCCCTTTATACCACCATCATAACTTGTAGAGATATAAAACAAGCAGGAATTTAGAAACAAATATTTTAAGGATGGAAATGATTTACCACTTACCAGTACCTGCAATTCTTTCTTGCTCTTATGACCTTGACGATTCCGCCATAAACAAGAAGATTCATCTGTCACTTCAAATGCTACTTCAATACTCCCTTCCATATTATAAAGTTTATCAACCTTTGTTTCCTTCATCACTACTAAACTACCTTTCAACAATGTGAGTACTCCACCTTGACCTGTATACTTATATCCACAAGAATCCAACAATCAAATTTTATTTAATCTCAAGTACATATCTATCATTCGTTAATTCCCTAACAATACCATCGAACATCCTGATTCTAATACTGCCAACCCCAACAGTTTTACAGGGAATACCATTTCCCACAAACACTACACCCTTATCAATAGATTGGTAAGAAATGAACCAATTTCTATGTGAGCACATGTGGTGGGAGCCACCTGAATCTAACTGCCATTCTTCTTGATATTTTAAATTACTAGAAACGGATAAAACCTGATCAGTCATACCTGAATTTGTTACAACCAAATTTACTTCCTTCGTAGAGTTTTCCTCAGATTCCTTTCTCTTCCAACAATCTTTCTTGAGATGTCATGTTTTTCCACAGTACCAACATTTTGCTTTACCCTTTCTGTGTCTTGACTTAGATCGAGAAAAACTTCTCTCACTATGCTCTTTAGTTCGACCTCTGACCAACATCGCCTCTGAAGTTGAGGTTTTTTTACTAGATTTTCTCCTCATCTCCTCAACCAACAAAGCTCCCACAACAGAGTCATAATCTAAAACATCTGTTGAGCTAAAGCTAATAGAGGTGACTAGATTATCCCAAGACTTAGGCAATGAACAAAATAGTGTAATAGCCTTATCTTCATCTTCGAATTTAACTTCCATACTAGTCAATTGAACTATAAGGGTATTGAAGGTATCTAAATGGTCAACAACTTTTGTACCTTCTTTCATCCACAAACTGTACAACTGTCTCTTCAAGTAGATTCTACTCGTCAAGGACTTCGTCATATATAGACTTTCCAACTTGCTCCATAAGCCTGATGTTGTATCCTCTCCTACAATATTAAACAAAACATCATCCACCAGACATAAACGAATGCTACTAAGAGATTTTGCATCCAAATCTTCGCATTCCTCATTCGTCATGTATGTTGGTTTCTTTGACTTGCCTGACAATTCTTTTTGCAACCCTTGTTGCACCATTAAATCGCGCATCTTGAGCTTCTAGAGCTCAAAGTTGTTTTTACCGCTGAACTTTTCAACTTCAAACTTCGAACTCTCCATCTTAGCCATTCGCACAAAACCGCCTAATACCCACTGCTTATAAAATCCTTTTAAATGTGGAGGAATAATCTTATGTAGTTTAAAAGGAATCCTTAAATAATAAATAAGGTACAATGTTGAACCAAAAAGTTTAAACCATAAAGAATTTAAGAAATATAAATTCCTTAAAATAAACTTTTTCAATACTCACATACATCCACCTTTAAATAAAAAATATTTTAAATACTATATTCCAAAATATAGTAAACCTTTTAAAGTAGCCTCCACCTGACTTACTTCATGTTTTCAATTTCAAAAAAGGAAAGTTAATTTTGAAAAATCCCAAAAAACTCCATACCTTAAGTTTTCACAAAACCATACGAAATTTTATTTGAGGAGATCAACGCTCCTTCATAATGGGTGGGGGAGCGCTAGTTTCAAGATCAACGCTCCCTTAGGGTTTATGGGGGAGCGCTAGCGCTCCTTGAATGTGGATGGGGAGCATCGACGCTCTGTGGTGTATGATACAGGTGTGCATAGATCACAAAATTTTTAATTTCATCAGTCTGAGTGCATCGGCGCGCCTCTAACACTGCCTAGGGAGCGCCGATGAATTCTACTCAATTTCCTCTTGCAGCACCAACTCAATTCACCTTCTTGCACCATGGATCTCACCTCACGTATCTCCAACGCAACTCTGATACCAATTGTTAGAATTGCAAATGCGGAAAACACAATTCACATATGATAATTAACAATCACACAGATAAGAAACACATGGATTTCACGTGGTTCACCCAAACATTGGGCTATGTCCACCAAGCATAGGCATCGGTTGTCTTATTATTCAGATCGTGGAGATTATAGAAGACTTGCAATTTCGCACTCTGTCTCTCTCTTTACCTCTACGAGCTTACATGTATTTATATACATTTACAAGAAACTGATTATTAAATGCAATCCCTATCCATATTCTAACTTGGTCTATTTGGTTGTAACCAACACAGAATAATAGGATCCAAAACCATCCTTGGATGAATTCGTTTTCACCAAATCCCAACAGTCTTTTGGCCTCTCGCCAAAACGTTGTATATCACATCTACTTCCTTGGGGATGGAATGGTTACCACGTATGATGGGTGTTGTGGTAAACGACACGTCTATCATGTTTTCTTGAAAATGTTTGTGGGTCATTTCTAGGGCGATTGATTCTCAATTTGGTATCATTTCGCTCGATAACGCATTAGTTGTATTGTGTCTCTTAGGTTCACTCACGGGTAATGATCACCATGTTTATGAATAGGGCATCTCCATATAGAAACAACTGCATGAGTTTTGGTCTCCCTTTCTTACAAACAATAATAGGTACTTTTGTGTTGAAGTAGTGAATTCTCTCCCTCCCAGTGTTCGACCACAATGACTCTCATCCCATGGGTTTTCAAATCTAAAGATTTTTTGATAAAGGAGTTTCCAAGAATTTCTTATGTTTATCATTTAATCTTATACGTACTAATTGCAAGACTCTGTAGCTATGATAAAAGGTGTTTTTCATAGGTCCAACCATATCCACCTACATAAGAAAAGCTAATAGAGTTGACAAAGACCCTATTGTTGAGATCTCATCAGGCAAGAAAGAGGAAGAAGTCGATATTGATACCCTAGGACCTATGTATAATTATACACAATGCATCATTGACAAGGATACGTATTTCTAGTGGGGCGATATTTATCGAATGTTCACTAACCAAACTTTCCCCCAACTGCCAGAAAAGGACCCAGACCTCGAGGTATATTGGGCCATCTGAAAATCCAGATTGCACGAAATAGCAGCTCATGCAGTAGTATTCCCCTTTGTGGAGGCCATAACTTGGATTATAAGGCATATACACATAGATAACAAGTAGATAATCAATTCACAAGGAAGACTTGTTGCTTCCTTCCAGCCTTCAGTAATCACTTTATGCTACCAGTTGGTCGAGGGAGAGATGGCCCTAGATGATGAATTGGTAAAATAATTCCCTCACAACCCCAAGGACCTTATGAAATATTGTTGAGTCCTAGGTAAAAATTCTATGACTAGAGCCTCGGACGACTACTCGACAAGCTTAATCAGGCATCCATACTAGTACAGAGTGGCCATGTTGTGCAAGCTATACGAGCGATGCTCAAAATTTCAAGGTTTCCTGGGTACCTTTCATTCACTATATCATCACTTCTTCATCCTCATTTAATTGGGTTGTAATTCTATCTTCGACATTGGCATAGGCAATCTCAGCTGCAAAACACATGTCCCTAGGGAAGTATCTCAGTTTTCATATGGCATCATATCTATTGGACATGATGTGTGTAATCCGCGCATATCCGAAAATGGGTTGGGCATGGAAACCAAGTGATATTCCCATTCATTTATACTATAAAATCCTCTAGGAACATAAGTATTGTTCCAATTACCAGTAAATCTGTGACAACTTTCTAATTCCTTTATTCCAACTACTATTCTGCTTACCTGCCCCATGTATGTTAGACAAAGTTCAGGCTATAATAGGTAGAGTGTTAAGCCCTAATATTGGCTCATTACCCCTTAATTGGGGCTCATTATATTAGTAATGTTATTTTATTTATGTCGGCTTTAGGCCATTAGTTGTAATTATACCTCCTCGTCTCCTATATATACCAAGGAGACATTTTCATTTTGAATCATCTTGTACTTGAACATTTAAGTGGGGTAAAAGGAGGTTGCCCCCTCGAAGAGGCTTATTATCTGAAATTATCTCTTTTTCAAGGCGTTGAGTACTTTTTCTGAGGTTTTTCTATGCTATATTGGTATTTGGTTCTTAACATATGCAATCAGAGCTCAAGGTCTTGGGGTTTCGCTGCTACATCTGAGACACCTTGGCATATTCACTAAAAAAACTTTTCTGTAATGTTTCAGACCCTGAACTTCGGAGGCTATTTACAAAAATTAGTAAGGTATCTATGGTAAAAAGTTCAGCTTCTGGGTCATCTTAAATTTGTAGATACACCCTGTGTAAGATAGGGTATTTGACTAGTCCTATTGACTAGTCTCAAGAAGGTTTTCCAGGTAAAAAAATCATAACTTCTTCCTAGAGTATCCAAATTGAGTGGGACTGGTTTCATTGGATCGTGGACAGTCTGTAGTATTTCTAGTGTGAGTTTCAGAATTTTATATCAATTATTTTGTGTGGGGCACGCTATACAAGTGAGATCTCCTGGAAAGGAAAAAAATTGGCAAGTTGTGGGGAAGTTACCATAAATTCCACTTGGCACGTCCAATTTTGATCAGACCTGTGGCATTGTAGAGAAGAAATATCAGAGAACTACATAAAAGAAATTTTCATACCTAGAAGGGCTGAAACTTGGGAGATACAATAGAAGAAATATTTTCTAGCAGAACCACCTCAGAATCAAGGTTCAAAAGTGATACTTGGCCAACATGCCACCAAAAAAGGGAAATTCTACACCAACTAAGCCTCTAGAAAATCCTACTTGGACTCTTGATGAAGGTGAAGAAATGTGTAGGGACATAAATGAACTACAAAAGAAGATGGATTCAATGGAAGCTAAGTTGGATACTAAGATGGATTCAATGGAAGCTA